>PVJH01000486.1:0-308593 GCA_004026705.1 Nesogale talazaci | reverse complement strand
ATGTGCTTTCTTTGTTTTTCTTGGGCGTAGTCTGTTAAAATATCTTCACCATGCTTTCCTATAAAACCCATACAGAGTTGTGAAAAAGAAATCGATTTGAGAGAAAGGCATAGTGACAAGAATGAAAGAGAGAGAGGGGACTACCAGGGAGAAGATAGTGAGTGCTCATGAAATTTATAAGACTAAATCTATTCTTTCAAGACTTTAGACTTTATAAGAAATATATGGGTAATCCTCAACTGGCAACTTATTCTAGTGACAATGAACTACACAGTGGTGATCTCATTCGTTTGTTTGGCACATCTTATTAGTAGTAATATACACTATATATATGGTTGCAGCACGCAATTTGCTGATGTTATCATTCTCAAATGTTCACTCCCAGATGTTTAATCTTATGGTTTCCTGTTCAAAACACAGCGATATAGATATTCTTTACTCAAATAAATTAGGGATTCAGTTACGTGGACCCAAATACTGATTGCTGAGCTAAAGTCCACTGGCAGATCTGGGAGGCAGTGTGGTGCCACTCCAAAGTTATGAAGAAGAAAAGAAAAGACCCACAGCAACAACTCTCACTAATGTTCTGGCTGGAAATCTGGCTCCCACCCCCAGTGTTGACTCATATGATCCAGAACTTTGCATCAATGGAGCAACTGACAAAATGCCAAGTTCATCCAACATTTTCCATCATTAGAGTACAATTTTAGGAGTTGTGTATCTCCATGTCTGGATATATTAAAACATCTGTGTGTTCATATGTAATGTTTCTAGCACCCAAAATCAAAGATTGGATTTATAAAGACACTGAGAATGAAAGACAATAACAATGACAGCTGAAAATTTTCTTACTGAAACATTAGACATATATCAGAACTGACTTTTCACAGCCTGGCTCTGAAACTGCCTGTATATGTAGCACAATAATATGGTACGGATCCCATTCTGAGAGTACATTTCTTTCCAGACATTAGCTTATCCATAAAAACAATGCTGTGCTGGGTTGTAGTTCATTCTCTAAGCATTTCAATGGTCTGTAACACACCAGGCACTAACCACAGTAAGTCAGTGAGCCAGTGGTTGATGCCCTACATCCCGGTGCTAAGGAGAGGACTTAGAAACAAGTAGAATTTTCCTTTTTTACTATTTTAGTTTGGGGAAAAGTGGAGGGCGATATCATTGTCCTGTTTTATAAAGATAAAGAATGAAGGATTAGAACGTGTATGATTAAAAAAAAACCACAGTCCTCATAAGAGTGTCTTGAACTTTTCTCACTTATTTGCCAAGGAACAGATAGTTTTATTTGTAAGACCTTACATTTACATTAGGTTTACATCATGTATGAAATATTTAAGTACAACTATGTGTCTCATTTGGCATTTTCCACATTCACTCTCATGTAGATGCATTTTCTCTTTTCCTCTCTAGTGGTAACATGCAGGAGGCTCAATAACCAAGAATATTACTATTCCTCAGAATGATGACAAATGAAGGGTAAAAGGGCAAAACTGAAATATGAAGAAGTATCCACTAGGATGGCTGCTATATGCATTTAAAGTTCAGGGAACCTGTTATATCAAAGTATTCTTTTAGCAGAGATGTTTGTCTTCATCAGCTATTGTGTAACAACTTTTTACACTGAGGTCTCAGAAATAGTTTTCAGTGTTCAAAATGTCTCCTTCTCTGCAGGGCTGGCTTTAATTTTAGATGCTATATGATATGTTTATTAAGTTTTACAAATGAGTCTCCTTAAGTCAAATGCAAGACTCATATTCAAGGTATGTTTTTGCTATATAGTAACTATGCCTGTAATATCTTGAATCTGAACATTTTATCAGGTTCCCCACCCCCAAATCTCCTTGCCACATTTTAAATGTACTCGAATGCAGATTAGTTTGCATGAGATATAAATTTGCATTAGGAAGAAGGCAGTTTGATTTGTGTTCCGATTTTCTTTCAAATGTCCTTTGTCCTTTTGTAAAATGTATCAAGTGATTATCCATTAGAGGGCAGTGTTTCACAAATTTTGGTCCTGTTGTACCCTGGGAAAATTGAATCTCTAATTCCCCAATAAAAATGCCTTAGAAAATCCTAGCTATTTCAGTAGCCCTTTAACTCAGGATTTCAAAGACACCATGCATGGAATTGTCATATAGATTGTAAATTCATATAGGCTATAACTTACGCACAGTGCTTGTTTGTTCTTTTATGTGTTACCTGAACATGAATGATCACAAATGTACAAAATACATGTAGTATTAAATGGACATTGATAAGATTGTATAATACTTTAAAGTTTTACATCATATATTGACTTTCTAAAACTCGATCTGGTCTTCAAACTTTTCCCCAGATTACCTAAGATAAGATTGTATAATACTTTAAAGTTTTACATCATATATTGACTTTCTAAAACTCGTTCTGGTCTTCAAACTTTTCCCCAGATTACCTAAGTACTCCAACCCTTATACTTCCTCTATATGCCAGAAAGTAGCCTACAGTTTTTTTCCCCTCTAAACAAAAGAAGGTAAAAGGTAGAGAATTCTGGAAGATATCCCTGACTGATGCACTGAATTTTCTGGGCAGAAAGATTCAAGTAAAGAGAAAGGGGAATTTTCACTATTTTATTTTTCTAATTTTGTATCATTTGAATTTTCTATAAGGAGATGTCTACACAATATGCAGTTTTAATAATAAGATTGAATAAACTTCCATTTCAAAATGTAACTATTCAAATTTAACTTACTATTTTCTATCCCAAAGACGTGGGTATACATCATTTTAGAGGGGATGCTGGATTTAGAGACAGAAGTCAAAGGATAAAATAAATATGAGTATTTAGAATTTTTAAACTAGGGGCTAATTCGAATGTTGGGGGATTTTGAAAGTGGAGGACAGTCAGTCTAGTGAGAGTAGAGGTTCACATCTCCTAGTTAGACACAGAAAGAATTTTCTGACTTGAAATTAAGAAAAAAATGGGTTCAGATTCAAACAAAAAGCAATTTAAAATTTTGACTTGATTTTGTTCTTGATAGAAGTTCATGTGGAGATAGTTACAGTGCGCTCTTTCTCGATTGCCTATTAAAAAGGCATGTCATCAGGAATAATGACTCGGTCTTGAACCTCTTAAATTCCAGGATGCGAAGCCAAAACACGTCCCCTGTCTCCCCCATTGTTATATACCTGGCCACTTCTCAAGTCTCTCCATTTTTGAAATCATGCCTCCCTTGGATTTTAGTGAGATTTTAGAAGTCAAACTGATAGGCGTCTTTTGTATTTTTCTCCTCAAGCCTCACTCATAGAATTGAAGGATGGGAGACATTGTTAGTGGCTAGCCATCATGAAGCGTATTTCTTCTGATTAAACTGAAAAAGCAAAACCCACTGCCATTGAGTTCATTCCCACTCACAGTAATGCAAAACAGGGATTCTGAGACTGTAAGTCTTTTCTGCAGAAGGCAGATGGATCTTTCTCCCATGGATCGCTTGGTAGTTTCATATTGCATTCCACTTTTCCTTGACACTGTCCATTTGATCCTTCAGACTTTGAGTTTACTTTGTGTTCTCGTTTGGAGCTCTTCAATTGGTTTTGAATCACGGCAGCCCTAGGGACCACTGCAGAAAGCACTGCGTGGCCCTATAATATCCCCACAGTTTTTCTTCTGCAGCGTATCGCTGCAGCCAATTCATCTGACTAAGGATCTTCTACCTTTGGATGGCCCTCCCTTTTATTAGGCAGGGTGTCCTCCCCAGGGACTTGTCTCTCCAGCAGGCATGTTCAAAGCATATGAGAAGTCTCACCAGCCTCACAAGGAGTATTCTGGTTACACTACCAGAATCACTTTGTCTTCTGGCAGTCCGCGATTCTTTCAATAGTCTTTGCCATCACCATGATTCACATGCATCAGTTCATTTCTGGTCTTCCTCATTCCCATTTTCACATATATGAGAACAATTAAAATACTACGGGCTTGGAGCATGTAAACCATAGTCAAAATGATATGCTTACTTTTAACATTTTCAATTAGTCTTGTGCAACAAATATACCCAATACAATGCCTCATTGGATCTCTTGACCATGTTGCTTCTGAATCTAAGTAAAACTAAAGTCTAGACAATGCCAATCTTTTCTTTTTATGTTTTGTCTTTGGATTCATAAAACTCCAAACCCCACTGCAACCAAAGTTTATCATGATTCATAATTACTCTATACAGGATTACTTAGGCTTGAAATCTTTGGGGGAGCAGGTAGAGCGCTTCATCTTTCCTCCTCCCATTGGCTGGTGAATTTGAACCACTGACCTTGTGGTTAGCAGTCCAACACTTACCAGGCATCATCATCAAGGTCTGTAGACTCAAATCCAAACTCACTAACCACTCTGATTCAGTGTGATCCTCCAGGACAGGGTAAAATTCTCCCTGTCCGGGTGGGTTTGAGACACTGTCGCTCTTTCCCCCAGGAAGCATCTGTGACTTAGAGTCACTGACCTTAGGGGTTTCAGTCTAACATATAATCACGATGCCCCCTGGGCTCGGCTAGAGTTGATAGCAGAGTTGGAAGAATAAATTCTCAAACCTAAGCTATCTGTGTCGAACATCTTCAAGAAGTATACTTCCTTACTCCCAAGAAATGGTTAAATAGAAATGGATTCTTTTTCATAGTTGCAAAATCACTCAACCATATTACTTTCCTCCCTTCTTGTGTCTCAAAACTATGAATTATGTGCGATCTGTTTGGTAGGACCGAGATGCCGAGTATAAATGGCCAAACAGGAAATTTGTGCCTGGGAAATTCTGTGAGTTTGATGGCTTAATAGCAGTGTGAGATAACAAGTCTAGACTATATAAATTGAAATGCCACTGCATGCTTTAGAAAAATGGGAAGTTATGGAAAATGCATTTACTTAATTCACTTTGGGCCCATACAAACACCAGAAAAGTGATCCACCAGAGGAAAGTGCTATTCCTATGATAAACACTCACACATCTTCATCACCACTCCTGGATATCTGGAACTTCAAAATTAATTGGCTTACCCTAAGTGGATAGGTCTTCTATTAAACCCTCAAACAACATGCTTCATTCAGTTCCTTCCTAACTGGAGTGAATTCAGCCAACTGAGAAAAGAGCACCTCTGTTAGTCATTCAGCTGACCTGAGTTTAATGTCAACCTTGTGCCAGGGTTGGGTGTCTTTCAAGGAAAGGAACCATCTTTCTGCCAGGCCACAAGGTGGGGCATTGAGAATGTGTTGACATATTGCATTTGGGGAAACGTACAAAAAAAAAAAAAACAAGAACTGAGCAAGAAAAAACTGAGGCCGTGTCAGGTTGACAGGTCATTGGGTTTCCTCCAATGTTTCCCCTCCCACAAAGGTTTTCAACTCATGACCACTCCCAAGTTCTCCTAGTCCTGGCAGCTCTCATTTCAAGAAAATGACCTCACCTACTGTTTCCCTGGGAAAAGAGGTTTGCTGGCATTGACTCCCACAAGTTCCCTCTTTTCCAATACCAAAATTAAACTTGTATTTTCTACACCTCACCTGTTTTCTCAAAAGAAGGTCTACCTTTGTCATTTTCTCACCCTTCAAATGGTGATTTTTATCCCTAGCCATCAGATCATCCCTTCAGACTCTTGCTGAAACAGCAAATGTTAGCAACAACTAATATTATACTTCCCTTATATAGCAGTCATATTAACATATCTGACTTCAGAAATAAAGCAAAAATGTCCCAACTTTCTTTAATTCCCTCATATATCTCTGTTGTCATCAGCATCTGACATAACAAATTTCTTTAGTATACTGTATTCACTTTGTTGTCTTCCCTTCCAACTGTGTCAGTCCAGTAGACTAGAGAAACAATTCATAGGCATGCATATGGATATAAGGGTACGGTTTAGATACAAGAGGAATAGGACATTAAGAAAGCATCTCAACCCAGTCCAGTTCAAAATCTGATATTAGCCCATATGTGTGATATCAGTCTATAAAGTCTCATTCTGACTCAGAAAGTCACAGGCCAGTGGGTGCAGAGTCCTGGCGCTGGCAGGGGTCTCCCCATGGCTCCTTGCTTCCAGTTCTCAGGGTCCATCAATAGCATCCAGTGGTAGTAGAAATAACTCAGCGCTGGCACGGCTCTCCATATGGCTTCTCCAGCTTTAGAGGTCTGGTTCCATCATGATAAGGCCATGTGACTTCTCCTTCGACTCCTCTAGCTCCTGGGATGCTGCCATCTTGTCTTGTCCGTAGTTTGTTGTCTCTGAGACTAACACCCAGCAACTGAGGAGATAGCTTCTCATCTCCATGAGGGAAATATCGCGAGATTTCCCAGAAGTCTCAGGAGAAAGCCATGCCAATGAGGAGAAGCCTCATTGGCTACTCAATGGCTATCTCCAGTTTAGCAGGCTAAACTCCACCCCTACATCTCAATGATGAAATCAACATAAGCACATGACCATCACATCAACCAAGGCCACAAGTTACTCTTTTTTTTAATTAAAAATCATTTTATTAGGGTCTCTTACAACTCTTATAGCAATTCATACATCAGCACATTTGTACATATGTTGCCATCATTATTTTCTAAACATGTACTTGCTGTTGAGTCCTTGGTATCAGCTCCTCTTTGTTCCCTCTCCCCCCTCACTCTCATGACACCTTGATTATTATTTTCACATCTTACACTGACCGTTGTCTCTCATCCCCCATGGTTTCTGTTGTTCATCCCTCTGGGGTGGTTCTGGTGGTGGTGGTTATATTTCAGTCATTGCTATCAGTTCCCTCTTCCTCCCCACCCCCTACCTTTCCCTACCCTCCTTGTATCTCTACTCCAATTCTCATTCCTGTATTCCTTGTGTCATGAGCTCTCATTCCTAACTTTTCATGTGCACATGCTCTGGTCTAGCCTACAGTGAAGGAGAGCACAAGGATCATGATCATGGAGGGTGAGCCCCCAAGGAACCAGAGGAATATTGTGTGTTTCATCAGGGATATACATGCCCTGGTAGACTCATCCCTTCCTGTGACCCTTCTTTGAGGGGATGGCCCATTGTCTACAGATGGAGTTTAGGTCTCTGCTCCAAAACTCCTCATTCTCAACAATATGTTTGTTTGTTTGTTTGGGATCTTCTGATGCCTGTTACCTGATCTCAGAGACACTTCATGATCACACAGGTTGATGTGCTTCTTCCACATGGGCTTGTCGTTTTTCTGCTAGATGGCCACTTGTCAACTCTGAGCCTTTAAGACCCCAGACACTATATCTTTTGATAACTGGGCACTATCTACATTCATCACCACATTTGCCTATGTACCCATTTTATCTTCAGCCATTGTGCCAGGAGGGTGAGCAGGTTGTTAGGACAAGGTGTTCTTGCATTGAGGGAGGACCTGAGCAGAGGGTCAAAGTCTGTCTACTACCTCAGTGTATTGCCATATAAATCTATGTACATAGGCCAATAACTATTTTTATGAATTTATGTATTTACATATTACACACCTAGACATTTACCTCTATCCATAGCTTTGCTTCCTAGATCTTTTCTTTGTTTCCTTTTACCTTCATCCTGCCCCCAACATCTACACTAGCTCTTCTCCTTCATACTAATTCCTCTCAGCTAGATTGCTGTTGAATCTGCTCTGAATTGTCAAGTTACTTTCTATCACAGGGCTTCCTATGTGCAGAATCACAACACTCTGCACTTTTCTGACTCCACTTGATGACACTCAGCCATCATCATGCACCATAACTAACGGATGGGTTTTTCGACCACACAACAAAATCTCTGCTGTAGTAAGTATGAGTGGGCAAATGCTGACTCAGCTGCAAGCTAGCCTAGTAGAAACACTAGGTTCTGTTCTTCTTTTGTTCCTCTTTCATTTTCTTTTGTTCAGTGAATGCACTCATTTCCATGCTTCATCTGTGACCAGTATCTGATTGGCACCTCCCTTCAACTCTAAAGCAAATACCAAATACCTCCCAAGTTCTTCACTAACTAAAACTCAAACCCAAACCATAGTCACTGCATTGGTTCCAACTCAGAGAAAAGTTGCAGAGGGTTTCCGAGGCTGTGAATCATTCCCAGAGCAGATGGTCTCATTGTTCTCCTGGAGACATCTAGCATTTACCCACAAGGCCAGAGGGGGGCTCCATTCATTCTTACTGTGGAGGCCTGGTGGTGTACTGGTTACGCATTGAGCTGCTAATCCCAAGGTGAGCAGTTCAAAACCACCAATGGCTCCATGAGAGAATGATGAGGTCTTCTACTCCTGTCAACAGTTACTGTCTCTGAAACCCCCAGGGCTAGGTTTACTCTGTCCTACAGGCTTGCTAGAAGTTGGCATCAACTCTGTGCCAATGAGTTTCCTTTTTAGTTTACTGTCTACTATTGCTGCTTACTAATCCCCTCTGGCGTGGTGGTTACACCCTGGGCTGCTAACGTCAAGGCCAGCAGTTTGAAACCACTAATTACTCTGCAGGTGAAAAATAAGGCTTTCTACTCACCTAAATAGTCTCAGAACACCACAGGGGCAATTCTACCCTCTCCGATGAGTATCGCTTTGAATTGGAATCAGCTGAATGACTCTCGGTGTTTTGTGTTTTACTGCTTTTACACCTTTGCATATATATCTGTGTATATATACATACACAAGTATAGCTATAAATACACAAATGTAGATATAAATATACAAGTGTAGATATAAATATACAAGTGTAGATATACACACATGCAGATATATATATGCACACACATATATGTTTTATGGGATGACCCAAATCAACATGTCTAATATGACACATGCTGAATTTTCCATCCCAAATGAATTTCTGCAATCTTTTTCACTTACCATGAAAAAATTGCACAAGCTAGAAACATTGGAGTTAACTTTGACTCCCACTGCAGTCTTCTTTGACCCAAATTTACAAATTGTAAATTTGATTTTCAATATGCTACTCTAGTCAAGTCTTCCCATTGTACATATACTTCCTGTGCAGATTATCTGCTTTTGTTCCCTTTCGCATAACTCTAAAATTTATTTTAAAAGAAATTTATTTTAAAATGTACATATACACACATATTAAAATAGAAATTTAAAGGCTGTTATTTAGTCTTTGTATGACAATTCAAGTATCATCGTAATAGAATGTCAATCTTTCTCTCACATTATATTGTGAATGATCTTCCTTTCTTCACAACCTTACATTTTTAATAGCTGTTTCCACATATCGGAGTCACCACCAAGACTTTCTTCTTCTCTCCAGCAGTTAGTAGCCTTCTCTTGCACTCCCATGCTGGGTGGTTTGTAATAACCTATAAAGTAGTTTCCACCTGGTATCATAAGCCTTTGTCTATTTTTCCATAGTTACATTACCTGGTCAGATCAGAAGTTTCTTAAAGACTGTGCTTCTTGAATATATCATTGTTCATATCCATCGTATGTGGCACAGTCTTGTCAGAGAGAAAACCTTCAGTAAATACATAGTTTGGATCAAAGCAGTCCAGACGGAGCAGTTCCAGAAAGCAGGATAGGCTGATACAAGAATTGCATTTCTAGCCGCTATGACAAAAATGGGGAGCTTCCTTTGTCCTTCTCCCGCGTTGCCAAAGTTGACATAAATATTCAAGGGCTATTGATGTGACATATATTGGACTGGTCTGGTGATGAGTTCAAAGGGCAAGTTTCAAATGTGTTTTCTATAACATATTTACTACAGTTCTCACTTAAGATATTCTGCTAAGATCAAGTATCTACTTTTGTTGCTACAGTGAAGCTTTGATGCTCCATCCTATGAAAAGTTGTAATTCTGCCACAGAGACCGTCCTACTCCTCCATTGACGTTCAATGGGTGACCTCTTTCCCTGTCACATTCTCCTCATCTCTAAAATCCACCTGGGCTATTCAGATAGCTTCTAAACTAGACTTTCTACTTTCATTCCTGCCTACCACTATTTACAATGGGAAATAAGTAAGTTTAAACATTAACTGAGTGAAGTATTATTAAGTGCTCAATAAACAATAGCTACTTTAAGCATTAGCTACAGTTTTAAAGCATTCCATGGGTTCATAGCACAAAACTCCAAAGATACAAATTGCAAGTTATTTTTACGTATAGTTTAGGATATATGCATTTTATATAAAATCATAAGAGAGGCAAACTTCTTAATAATTGGGTCTAGAATTGCTGAGAATGCATTTGGGCTATTTAGATACAAGAGATGGGCTTAACCTGTTTTATACAAACTGACATTTACATGTACTGTTATATCCTGTTTGCTGACTCCTGGACTTGATACAATTCTAAGTAATGCACTGTAGTGCAAGGTAGATATCAAGCTTTGGGTCTCAATAATATATATGGCAGTAGCAAGTTCTAATTAGTCAAAAACTAATGTGTTGATTTTTCAATCCTTATTCCTTGATGAAAGTTTCACTTCTCCCTAAACCCATACATAAAATTAAATTGTCCTTTGGGAAAGAAAAGTTACTTAAAAAATTGGTATCAGAATCTAAGATCACTCAAATATCCTCATCCACCCTACAAAAGGTTTTCGTAATGAAAATTTTATTCTGCATTTAAAAAATATTCATCCCTATAGCATTCCTGTGTTTTAAGAGAAATAATCCCCAAACTTTATCCTCATTTCACCTCCTGAAACTTGAGAACTGAAGGAAATCTGAGACACCAAGAGGTTAAATGGCTTTCTCAGGACCACACACCATGCTAAGGTCAGAGCTGAGGTTAGAAACTGCCAGCCCCTCCATTTCTCTGTGAAGTGTTTCAGTGGACTTTCCTTCCTCTCTATTTATTTAGGTGTAATAACCATGCTGGTCACCAGTGAGTGAGCTTTCACGGTGTGACAATAAGATATTCAAAAGATGACCTTTTAAGAAAGCATTTTATGCCCTTTATTTAAAGTAACACGGATACGGTCAAATAAATCTGTGTCTCTCTTTGTCTGGATCAGAAAATCTGTGTATCAACCTAACAGGTAACCATTTGGGTTATCTTATGGGTGTCTTGTACTTTTTTCGTTAAGGAAAATCCTTGTCCAACAACCTTTATGCTTTTTATTTTTGTAAGAAATCTGTAAGCGTTTTCATATCACACATAGAAAAGAAAGAAGGAAATATGTAGTTACCTAGGCAATAACTTTCATGGGGCAGGAATGTAATATACAACCGCACAATTGAGTAGGTCATGCAGTGACCAAACCTAGGGCACCCTATTCTCCCAAGATTGTCATCGTTGTTTGTGCCATCAAGTCTTTTCGGACTCATAGTGACTCTGTTCAGCAGAACAAATTGCCATCCTCAAAATTGTTTTAGTTTAAGCCCATGGTTGCAGGCACTGTTGTCAATCTGTCTTGCTCAGCTTTACCATATATGATGTCCTCCGTCAGGGACAGGTCTCCCCTGAAAGTATGTCCAAAGTATGGGAGACAAGTCTCCTTTTCACCTAAGGAGCATGCTGTCTGTCTTTTGTGCAAGACAGATTTGTTTGTCCTTTGGCAGTCCGGGATACTTTGAACAGTCTTTGGTGGCACCATACTCCGAATGATCTTTCTTGTTCAACATCCAACTTTCACATGCATAGGAGGAAGCGGAAGGAGACACAACTAGTCCTCAAAGTACCATCCTCAAAGGCAGGTTGTATAGAAGACTTATCCAACGACATGAGTCCTTTGATTTCTTAGCTGCTGTTTCATGAACATTAATTAGAGATCAAATCAAAAAGAAATTCTTCACAACATCAACCTTTTCTCTGTTTACCATGATGTTACCTATTGGTCCAGTTGGGAGGACTCTGGTTTTGATTACATTGAACTTTAATTCCCACTGAAGTCTGCGATTCTGGATCTTCATCAGAAAATGTTTCAAGTTCTCCTCAATTTCAGCAAGCAAGGGTCTGTCATTTGCTTATCACAGGTTTTCAATAAGTCTTCCTCTCATCCAGATGTCCCATTCATCTATAGTATTCAAATTCTTTGATGATTTTCACAACACAAGAATTGAATAAGTATGGTGACAGGATACAACCCTGACAAGCCTGTCCTGATTTTATTTTATTTTTCCAGGCTATATACCCAGTAGAGGCAATCATAGAAGCAATCGCATTTGCATTTCTTTAAGAATGTGCCATCCTGATTTCCATAGTGGTTGTACACGTCCACAGTCTTACAGCAATGTGTAAGTGTTCCAATCTCTCCATATCCTCTACAGCATTTATTATCTTCTGATTGGTTTCAATTTTGCTTTAACCGCTGTTGTGAGATGGTACCTCACTGTTGTTTTCATCTGTATTTATCTTATGGATAGTAAACTTGAACATCTTCTTCATAAAGTTTTGGATGTCATCTTTGGTTCAGTGTCTATTCATATCTTCCCATTTTATGTTTGAGTTATTCCAATTATTTTTGTTAAGATGATAGAGTTTTCTATAGATCTTGGAAATTAGTTCTTTATCTGATGTATCATTACTAAATGATTTTTCCCAACCTATGGATTTCTTTTAACTCTTTTGGTGAAATCTTTCAATGTGCACAAATGTCATGTTTTCAGAGTAGCTTGTCTTTTGTAGTGTCGTTATTTTTCATTATAGTCAGTAATGTGTATATTCCTTGTGTTAGGGCCAAAAGTTTGTCCCTATTTTTTCACTGGTGCATTTTATGGTTGTGGGATTTATATTTAGATCTTTGCTCCATCTTGAGTTTCTTTTTGTACAAGGTGTGAGGTATGAGTCCTGTTTCATTCTCTTGCAGGTAAAGATTATTTTTCTAGCACCATGCTTTAATGTTTTATCAAAAATTAGGTGTCTCCAGGTACTAGGTTGTGTCTCTGGACTCTCAATTCCAAACCAAGCAGCAGTACCAGGCTACTTTGATTATTGTGACCATAAAATACATTTTAGAGTCTGGGTGTGAAAGGTCTCCTCTTTCATTTTTATTATTTTAATGGTTTTATTTATCCTGGTTTCCTTTTCTTTTTATAAGAGTTGATTAGTCTCTTCAATTTCTCTGAGGAATTGTGGGATTTGGATGTGGAATTGCATTGAATTTGTAAAGTATTTTTGATAATAATGATATTTGCACAATGTTTAACCTGCCTCTCCAGGAGCAAAATAGCTCATTCTATTTGTGTACATTTCTTTGGGGTTTTTTTGGAATGTTTTTAGCTTTCTTTTTGTAAGTTTTTTGTTTCTTTCTAAGATTGAATCCTAAATATGTTATCTTTCATGATTTATTGTATTTTTATGGATTAAAAGTATATTTTTGGTGTTATCTTCTTTTTTATATGAGAATTCAACTGATTTCTGCGTATCGATCTTAATTGCCTACTATACTGCCATTTTTTCCCATTCATTCTGGCAATGATTAATCAAAACTTTTTGGTTTATTATATATAAAATTATTTCACTTGAGAAAAATGAGTTTTATTTTTCTGTGCTTCTGTGTATACTTTAGTATCTTTTTGATGTCTTATAATTCCTCAAGGACTATATTAAATAAAAGTGGTGATAAATGACAGTCCTGCCTGGTTCCTATTCATAGGGAAGGTTTCAGCTTCTATTTTTCTTGTTTGTTTGTTGTGGGGGGGCATCACTGCCCTCTGGTGGTGGGCATAGGAGACCTTGTGGAGAGCTGCTGCTGGATTTGAACCTCCAACCCAGTGGGTCACAGTCCCATGCATAACCACTACGCCATCAGGGCTCAGCCTCAGCTTCTCTCTATTAAGTGACATGCTCACCATTGGTTTCACATATAGGGCCTTTATTATCCTGAGAAACTTCCCTTCTCTTCCTATTTTATTGAAAGTTTTTTTATCAGGAATCGATTTTTTAATTTTATCAAATGCCTTTTTTGTTGTTATTATTACAACAATTTATATAATCATATGATTCTCCATCTTGTTTATCTGGTCAATTACATTACTTTTCTAAAATTAAACCATCCTTGCATATTTGGTACTAATCCCACTTGATTGTGATGTATTATTAATTTTTGATGTTTTGTAGAGTTCTGTTGGTTAGGATTGTATTGAAAAGCTTGACATTTTTATTTACCAGAGTAATTGGCCTATTTCTGCCTGGTTTAGATATCAGAGTTATAATTGCTTTATAAAATGAGTTTGATAATATATTGTCCATATGTATTTTGTGAAATAGTTTGTGTAAAACTCATTAACTCTTCTCTGAATATCTAATAGAATTCCCCAGTGAACCCACTTGGTTCTACCTAGACTTTGTGATGTTAGGAATTTTTTTTAAAAAATTTTATGGCAAGCTCTATTTCTTCTTCTATTATAGGATTGTTGAGATTTTCTGCATCAGTCTATGGTAACTAGATGAATAATGCATTTCTAGAAATTTATACATTTCTTCTATTTTCAAATTTGCTAGAATATGCTTTTTTCATAATACTGTGTGAATATTTTAAAAAGTCTCATTTGGTTCCATGGTAATGTCATCCATTTCATTTCTTATTTGTAGAATTTGCTTTTTATTATTCTTTTCCTTGGTTAGGTTTTCCAGTAGTCTACCAACTTTGTTAATGTTTTTAGAGACAATCTCTTCAGAATGATTTTTATAGTATTTTTATTACCTGATTCAATTATCATTGTCTTTTTCCAATTGTTGCAGTTGATGTGTGTGTTAGTCTGGATAGACTAGAGAAACAAATTCATGAAAATGCTCATATGTATGTAAGGAAGAGGTGCATATACAAGAAGAAATGAACATTGAGAAAATATCACAGCCCAGTCCAGCCCAAGATGATAAGTTCACTATTAGCCCATATATCTGATATCAATCTATAAAGTCCTCTTCACACTCAAGAAGCACTTTCAATGATGCCAAATGCAGAATGATCACAGGCCTGTGAATAGAAAGTCTTTGGATCCAGTGGTGGTGTAAGCATCTCAGCACTGGCAGGGGTCTCCACATGGTTTCTCTAGGTTCAGGTGTCTGGCAATATCAGGGTAGGTCTATGTGACTTCTCCTTAGGGTTGTCTCCATGTTGCTTCTCTAGGTCCAGGTTTCTGGTCGCATCAGGGTAGGTCGCATCTGCTCATAGATAAGAAGTATTCTTATGTGGTTTCTCCTCAGGGATGTCTCAGCCTTATAAGTCAAGTCTCTCAGGCAGCAAGTGTTGTCGGTAGAAAGTCTCTAAGGAAGTGGAATGAGAGAGAGACAGTGTCTCCTGCTTCCAGGAAGGAAGTACTGCATTACCCCGAATTCTCAGGAGAAGGCCATGCCCACACAGAGGTCTCATTGGATAACTTCAGATTGACAGGGTAGACTCCAGTTCTACACTCTTAATTTTCAAATTAACATCAGATTAGATGACTACCACAATATGTTAAGGTGTTTATTTTAATTTTTAATATATTTTTGATGTTGCAATTTTACTGTAAACTACTTTCTGAATACTTATTGCTTTTGCTGTGTGCCAAAGACATTGATGTGTTCTAATTTTCTGTTCATGTTCTTTATCTATTTAGTTGTCCATTGATTTTTAAGCAAAGTGCTGTTTAATTTCCATGTCGATTTTTTGCTATTTATCATCCTATGATTGATTTCAAATTTTATGGTATTGGGATCTGAAAAGATAGTCTATACTACTTCAATGTCTTTTAATATATCTATTCTTAAATAATAGCCTAAAATAGGGTCTTTTTTAGAATAGTGACATGAACCATATAGAATCAAGTGAAATGAATTTTTGTTGGGTGAAGTTTTCTATTTATACCTATGAGATCAGATGATTGTACTATTTAATTTTTCTGTGTTGTTTATTTTCTCTCCAGTTGATCAATCTCTGATTGAAATTGATATACTGAAATCTCCTTGTATTATTGTATTATGGTCTATTTGTCTCTTCATTTCTATAAGAATTTGATTAATGTGTTTTGATGGTCATATATTTATTATGATTACGGTGCTTTATTCAATTAAGCTTTCCTAACTATTTAGTGACCTTCTTTGTCTCTCATTATATCACTTACTATGATGTACATTTTATCAAAAATTAATAGTGCTCCTTTTGATTGTCATAGCTTGATATATTTTTCCCCATCCTTTCATTTTAGTCTATGATTTTCATTATCTCTGAAGTGCATTTCTTATAGAGGTTCATATTTTCTTAACCATTGTGTAACTCTTTTTTTTCTTAACTGGTGAATTCAATCTATTTATATTCAGTGTTGCCATTGATAAATATCCTTTTGTTGGCTTCATTTTATTGTATTTTTTATGATACTGGTTTCAATTTTCATAATATTTTTGAGTTTTATTCCTTTTGTTTATTGCTTGTCTTGTTGATACTCCCTTTGCTTTTTTCTTTTTATCTTACTGTTTAACGTGCTTGTCTTATTTTTTTTTGTTTTGTTTAAATTTTAACTTTTTATTTAAGGCTTATTTGCTTTTTGTGGCTTTCTTTCCAAACTCAAGATAGTTTTATTGTCATTTGTGAGTATTTTTGGTATCTTCCCCATTCGGCTATTTATATTCTACTCTGTTCCCTCTGTGTGTATTTTTTTTAATCTCCATGGAGAATATCATATATTATCTCTTGTTTCAATTCATTTAGTTCAGTTTGCCTTTGAGTATTATTTAAATAGTATGTTTTCCTCTATAATAATTTATTTTCTGATATTTTTAGGTTACTGTTTACTGTTGTTATAGATTCTTTGTCCAAAGAAATCTTTTTAATTTTTCTTGTAAATTGGTTTTACTTTTACAAATTCCTCTTGTTTTTCTTTATTTGAAAATTATTTTATTTTTCCCTATGTTTGTGGGATAAATTTTCTGTATAAAGCATTATTGGCTGGCAGGTTCTTCCCCCTTCGGAATTTTGACTATATATATTTTTGCCATGCATGGTTTCAGTGGAAAAAGCTGAACTTACCCTAATTGGTTGGACTTTGTTTATGATTATTCTTTTTGTCATGCTGGTCTCAGGATTATTTCATTTTCTTTAATATTGGGACATTTTAATATAAGGTGTCTTGGTGATTTCCTTTTGGGATCAATTCTATTTGGCATTCTCTGAACTTCTCCCTTAATGCTTCATCAACTATTTTCTTTATCTATATTTCTTCTTTCTGCCTGGAATATTTATGAAACATATATTATTCCTTTTGTTTGCATCCTATAAAATTCTTGGGTTTTTTGAGCTTTTCTGGTCATTTTTATAACCGAATCTTCTTGTAGTTTGCTGAAGAGATTAACCTCATTTACCTTGTTTCCTTCCTATGTGTTATTCTTCACAGTGTTATTTAAGTCTACCTCTTGACCTTTTGAATTTCTATTTGAAATTGTTGAAGTATTTCAAGCTTTTCATTTATTTTGTCAAAATGGACTTTTAAAGTATTTCTGAGTCCCTTCTGTTTTCCCCCCCTCTATTTCTATAGACTGTTTCCTCCAGTGACTTAAAGTACATGTAGACCATCACTGCAATTCACTTCCTGTGTAGTTTCACAATACTCTTTTCTTTCAGGAATCCCTCCCAGTCCACATCTGTATTAATGAACTTAATTAGATTATTTTTCCTGTTTCCCCAAGTGTGTAGAGATTGTTGTTTTTTTTCTTGTTTCATTTTTGAAAATTTTCTCTGAGTACTAAGCTATCCCCATCCACTTACTGTGGAACCTGAACAATCTAGGGAAGTGAGGAGCCAAAGGTAAAACAGAGTGAAATATCACCTTTGTCACAGTCCCAGTCACCAGACATTGCCTGGCAATGATCAACCTGACCAACACAATGGGGAAAGAAGCAACTATGGACAATACTGCGAATCTCCACTCCCAAGCCCTGTATGTCAGTGCTGGGTCCAGTTACTATTGGATTAGAGACGCAAGCAAATGATAGCAGTTTGAACCCTGGAACCCTAGAAAATCCCTCCTTCACGGCAGAGCCGGCTATCTCCCCTACAGAAAGCCCTTCCAATCCCACTTACTCAGGGTTGGCTACTCCATCTGAAGCCCCAGGAAAGCTCAGCCACAATCCCCAAGAATTCCAGCCAGCTCCTGGCGGTCAATTTTCAGCAGATCTAAATCTCTCCTATCTGACCAGTCTTCCATGAACAGATTGAGACCTCCTCAGGCCTGGAACTCAGAAGCATCTGAATTTTCCTGCCCAGTTCTCACTTAACCTCCCCCCTGTTATGCTGGGGGAAGGCGAGTGATGAGGTATGACAGAGAGAGAGAGAGAGCTGTGTACACATCTGTAATGCTGACGAGAGCAGACTAGAACAGAATGACCTGGCTTGGAGACGTCCTGCTGAGTGGCACAGTCTGCAGCTTGATTTTTCACTATTCTTTGTGTCTGTTCCTCCTTCAAGGTACTGAGATGTAATTCATGGGGGATGACAGTTCTCAGAGGAGGTCTGCAACTCAGACTGTTGAGTCTGCTTTTTCCATAGTCATGGATGCAGAGCAGGTATGACGTCATAGTCATATTAGGTCTGATCTCACTTTTCCTGACTTTAAACTATGTAGTGTTCCCTTGTTCTGTTCAACTGGATCTTGAGCCACGAGAAGCTTACACATGTGTACAACTAAATGTTCTGGGAATCCTATTTTCCCCAGGATATCTGTAGTTTGTTGTGGTCCACACAGTCATATGCCTTTGCACAGTCAATAAAACACAAATAACCAACTTTCTGCTATTTTCTGCTTTGAGTCAATATCTTTCTGACATCAGTAATGATATCCCTTGTTTTGCATCCTCTTTTGAATGTGGCCTGAATTTCTGACAGCTCTTTGTCAATGTGCTGCTACAACCATGGGGGAATGATCTTCAGCAAAAATTTACTTGTGTGTAAAATTAATGACACTCTTCTTTTATTTGCACACTCTTTCCGTCTTCTTATATGGAACGGATGCACATATAGATCTCGTCCATTCATTTGACCAGGTACCTGTCTTCTAAATTTGTTAGCATAAGTGAGTAAGTCCTTCCAATACATCTTCAGCTTTTTGAAACATTTCAATTGATATTCCATCAATTCCCACAGCCTTGTTTTTGGCTAGTACCTTCAGTGTAGCTTCAGATTCTTCCTTAAGTTCCTTTGGTTCTTGATCATATGCTACCTTTTGAAATGGTTGAACATCCACTCATTCTATTTGGTGCAGTGACTCTGTGTATTCTTTCCACATACTTAATTTTTCCTTCCTTCATTGTTCAATATTGTGCTTATAGAATCATTCAATATTGCAATTCAAGGCTTGAAGTTTATCTTGAGATCTTTCAATTTAAGAGATAATGAGCAATTCTTTTTTATCTTCTAGCTCTAGGACTGTGTATATTTCACTATATAGTTTACTTAGACTTTTCCTACTATCTTTTGAAATTTTCTTTTCAGCTTATTGACTTCATCATTTCTTTCATTTGCCATAGCTACTCTGTGGTGAAGAGCAAGTTTCATAATCTCCTCTAACATCCACTTTGATGCTTTCTTGTTTTCCTGTCTTTTTAAATGACCTTTGGCTTTCTTCATGAATGATGTTCCTTATGTCCTCCCATAACTCAAGTCTTCTGTCATTAGTGTCCAATTAATCAAAACTGAGTTCAAGATGGTCTCCAAATTTCGGTGGGCTATTCTCAACCTAGTATCATGGCTCTCGTGGACTTGTTTTAATTTTCTTCATCTTCCACCTGAACTTATATGGGAACAATGACTGGTCTGTTCCACATTTAGCCTCAGGCCTAGTTTTATCTGCTGACATTGAGCTCCTTTATTGGATCTTCCCAGAGATGTAGTCAATTTGATGTCTATGTATTCCTTCTGGAGAAGTTCATGTGTTGCTGAGAAAGGTATTTTCAATAAGGAATTTACTTTTGCAAGATTCTATCATGATCTTTAGCTTCATTTTTATCACCAAGACCACATTTTCCAACTACTGTTCCTTTATCTTTTCTTCAACTTTTGCATTTCAATTGGAAATCATTATTAATGCATTTAGATGCATGCTTAATCAATTTTGGACTGAAGATATTGATAGAATTCTTCAATTTCCTCATTAGCTTTGATGGGTAAGACATAAATTTGAATAATAATAGTTATATTGATAGCATTTTCTCATATTTGGACACACAGTATCCTATCACAGGTAGCCTTGTACCTCAAGATAGATTTTGAAATTTCTTTTATGATAATCACTGCAAAGCCAGTCATCTTGCTTGTGTCATTCCCAGCATAAAAAATTATGTTTTCCTGATTCAAAATGGTCAATACTACTCCATGTCAGCTCACTAACACCCAGGATATGGATCTTATGTATTCCATTGCATTTTTGACTGTTTCTAATTTTCTTAGATGCATATTTCAAACTTCCAAATTTCAATTATTAGTGGATGTTTGCAGCTACCACTTCTCACTTGGAGTCATAACTCATCAACAATTGCAGGTCTCAAAGGGTTTACTTTTACAGACATTCCTCCATTCACATCATTATGACTGACTGTACTTTGAGAAGGCATCCCCTCCTGATTCTTATTTTGAGTGTCTTCTGCCTTGAGGGATTCATCTTCTGGTACAATCTCTGACAATTTTCTGCCTCTGTTCGCTAGGTGTTTAGTAACTCACAATGTTTCCATGCTCTCTGAAGAATTTGTAGTGATGAACTCATCCGCAAAGTCTATTCTTCTTCAGAGTCTATTCTAAGTCTGGAAACTGGCTGACACCTACTCGCTTTGTGTGACGCTGCTGGTATGTGAGACACCAGCCACCTAGCTCCTGCCAACGCAGTAGCCACCAACATACAGCAAACTGATAGACAAGTGGTGGAGTAGACCTTTTTATGCCTAAATAAGCATCATATCTATTTTATGAAATATTACAATATATAATTGCAAAATATTATAATATGTAGTTGCAATTCTTTTTATAAAAATGAATGACAGTAACTGAAACACATTAAAAATCTCTTTATTTCCATTTGTTGAACAAATGCTAATGGAAACTTGACTAAGGAAACCTCGTAGATGACAAGTGAATGGGGTAGATGAGGCATCAGGCACTTTCCTTTTGACTAAAGTTCCCAGGAAATTTATAACTTACAGATTAAGTTTAAAATCATTTATCATTCTCCGCTTTACATTAGATAAAATAATGACTCAGATTTCCTGAAATAGCAACGACAAAGACAAAGGTCACCTTTAAAATCCTCTTATTCTGGCTTCTTATCCTAAAACAAGTAAAGAAGGCAATATCTAGGTTGGATGCAGCCTTATAGTGAGCAGAAGCAAAATATGTCCACACAATGCTATTGCCTACGCAAGCATTTCAGGCTTGCATATTTTTTCTTTCAAATTTAGATAGTCTAGTTGTATGAGAAACCCAGCATTAATAGCTAATAAATGTTTAGGACATAATTTAAGAGTTATAACTGAATTTTACATTAGCTTGATTTTTTAGTTCACATCCACATACTGTAATGTCTGGGTTATCATTCTCTAACATTGGACAATTGCTTGAATTCCAACACATTTGAAATTACAAACTTATCAATTGAATTGGACTAGTGAAATATATCCTAACCAAATACGCTACATTGTCATGTCTGCTCCAAAGACAAACACTGTATACACTTTTTGGAAGAGGGCTGTTCCTCCTGGGTATGCTGTTCACAATATTATCATTTCTCCCATACATAGCTGTATCCTCTCTTATCAACTCAGACTGTTATGCAGCATTGCCTTTTTGGGTTCTCTGCCAGTCCACCATAAGTAGATTTAATTATTATCCCAATTTAAATGATTAAAGTTATATTGTGCCTTGCTTTCACCCAGTAGTTTACAGGGCTAGGATTTAAATGCATATTTGCCTCTACATTTCCTATTTTAAGAGTTCTTCATTATAGAAGAGTTCAGGAGCACTGGTGGCATAACGTTAGACATCGGGCTGTTAACCACAAGGTCAATGGTTCAAAACCATCAACTCCCTCAAGGGAGAGAGATGAGATTTTCTACTCCAGAAAGAGTTACAGTCTTGGAAACTCACGAAGACCGTTCTACTCCATCCTATAGGCTCACTCTGAGTCAGAATTGACTTGAAAGAAATGAGCTTGGTTTTTAGTACTAGAAGATTTTTTTTCTACAAGAAGATTTTTGAGGTAACTATGAGACAGCACTTTTTTGTGATATTCATGTGGAAATGTGGGATTTCATAGCTGTTCATTTATCCATGCTTTACTCTTAAGATTTCCTGTTGTACTCAGAAGAATGTAGTACAGCTACATCTGCACACTGGGAAGTTGTTTAGTGGATGCCTCTGCCCCACACTGCCTCCTATCCTATCCTATCCTAGCCAATAAATAACCACATAGGTTCCGCTTATAATTCAATGTGCATATGAATTGCTTGGGAATTTCATTTTAAAAATGCACATTTGCTTTTAATCGGCTGACTGGGGAAGCTGAGGTTCTGTATTCCTCACATATTCTCTGTGACATACATGATGTTGGTCCTCAAAATACACCTTAAGCCACAAGAATACTTATTCCATAAAATCTTTACATGAAACTATATAGAGTACTTAAGTCTGGCATTGATGAAAAGGGTTAGCATATGGGACTGTGCACCAGAATCATAAAAATCTTTAAGTAGGGAAATTTAAAAAGATTCCTTATTCTTTCTGTATCTACCACCCTCTTAGGTCAATGCCGCCTTCTTCATCGCTAAGATTTGCCCAGGGAAACTGGAGTCAAGCAACTTCCCTTGCCTCAAAAACTTTTCCTTCTTATTCAAAATCATTATTATTTGTTCCCCAAATCATTCTTATCTGTTTCAATATTAGTTGCATAGCTTATCATGAGAGGAGCACTAGTGGTATAGTGGTTAGGAATTGGGCAACTCCATTGAAGAAAGACTGGGATTTCTACTCCTCTAAACAATTACAGTCTCAAAACTCCACAGGGCATCACTATCAGCCAACATTCACTCAAAAGCAGGAAGTTTCCCTTATCATGAAGACTTCTGATAAGCTGACATATGCTTGGGAGAAAAGGAAAGGTAGAGGTTCACCTTTGAAAAGGGGAGTGTAAAGCCTACCTCAGCGAACTTATGTTGTATATGTTTTTTTGCGCTTGGTTTACTTCACTTAGCATAATTTCCTCAAGTTCTTCCCTTTGGGTGATGTGCTTTATGCGTGCATCACTGTATTTCAGTGATGTGTAGTACTCCATTGTATGTATGACAAGAGGAGAGTAAAAGGAAATAGAGGAAAGAAGTGGGAGGCAAAAGTCATTTATAGAAGTCTAAATACAGGCATGTACATAGATTAATATATTCATATAATGACTATGGGGAAATTGATCTATGTGCATGCATTTATAGGGTTAGTATTAAGACAGCAAATGGGCATTGGACCTCCACTCAAGTATTTCCTCAATGCAAGAACACTTTGTTCCATTAAATTGAAATTCCATGATGCTCATCTTCCAGACACATTCACTAAAGACAAATGTGTGCATAAGCAAAAGTGGTGAAGAAAGCTGATAGTGCCTGGCTACCAAAAGATGTAGCATCTGGGGTCTTAAAGGCTTGAAAGTAAACAAGTGGCCATCTAGCTCAGAAGCAACAAAGCCCACATGGAAGAAGCACATCAGCTTGTGTGACCATGAGGTATCAAAGGGATCAGTAATCAGACTTCAAGATCTAAAAATCATATCATTGTGTGCCCACCTTCCTGATATGATCACTGATGACAAATGTGTGCATAAGCAAATGTGGTGAAGAAAACGGATGGTGCCTGGCTATCAAAAGATATAACGTCTGAGGTCTTAAAGTCTTGAAAGTAAACAAATGGCCATCTAGTTCAGAAGCAACAAAGCTCACATGGAAGAAGCACACCAACCTGTGTGACCATGAGGTGTCGAAGGGATCAGGCATCAGGCATCAAAGAACTAAAAATTATATCATTACAAATGAAGGGGAGTACAGATTGGGGACCCAAAGTTCATCAATTGGTAAAGTGACAGTCCCTTACATAGGGGTTGTAGGGAGGAGACGTGTCAGTCTAGGTGCAGTGTAGCAACAATGAAATATGCAACTTTCCTCTAGTTCTTAAATGCTTCCTCCCACCCACTATCATGATCCCAATTCTACCTGACAAATCTAGCTAGACCAGGGGGTGTACACTGGAGGCAGTAACAGGGGTAATTCAGGACAGATGATCCCTTCAGAGGTGAGAGTGATGGTTCCAGAAGGGTGGAGGGAGGGTGGAATAGAAAGAGAGAACTTATTACAGGGATCTACATATGGCCTTCTCTCTGGGGTATGGACAATGGGGAAGTGTGTGAAGGGACACATCGGGCAGTGTATGATGTCAAAATAATGATAATTTGTAAATTGTTAAGGGTTCATGGGGGAGAGGGAGGGGGAAGTGAAGAGAAATATGGGGAGCTAGTACCAGGGGCCTAGGTAGAAGGAGGATGTTTCAAGAATGATGATGGCAACAAATGTGTAAATGTGGTCTGCATACAATTGATGTATGTATGTATTGATAGTGCAGAAGTTATATGAGTCCCCAATAAAATGATTTATATAAAAAGGGAGGGAAGTAAATACTGATGCAATATATGTATGTATATTTTATGATTAGAGCTATATCAGTCCCAATAAAATGATTTTTTTAAAAGAAAAAAGGATGGCATTTACAGACATCAGGCTCAATCTAGCAGCTTCATGATGCCACCAACATCCTAGCTTCTCTGTTCCCATTTATAAGCTCTGATTTCCTGATGCTGGATCCATTCTCAGGCTTCATCTCCCTGTGGTATAATAAATCTTTCTGAATTTCCTGCTTTTAAGTACCTAAATGGGAATGTCTATTTGCCAGCTACTTCCATCCCAAATTCCAGAGTTGAATCCCCTGGGCTTCATCGCCCCAGATTGTACTGTCTACTCTTGGGCCAATTATAGAGATGTGGGTGTAATCACTGAGGACTCTGGAGGTAGGCATGTGATTAACACCTGGGAAACCAGATGGCTGGAAAGTTCGGAGCAAAGTTAGGAAAGGAGAATTAATGCCAAAAAGCAACCAATTCACATCCACCACAGTAGCTGATTCTGAGTTTCTTAAGTAGCAAATGGAGTGGTACTTTAGAACGATTGGTTAGGTGAGGTGTTTTTAATTTCTATATTGTGATCATTATGTAGGATTGAATATGCTATGTCATAGGCCTTCATTGAGTTGGAGTTGGAATATCAGTTGGAATTGACTTGATGATAGTTTGATTTGGATGACATAGACCTTGGGAAAAATAGGTGTGTCCAAGTTGCCATGAACCTGGGGAACATGGAAAGGGAAGTATGGAGTCAAGCTATTTTCCACAATGAAATGAATTGTCTAAAAACTCTTTTCTTAGAACATAAGGGCCCTTTCCACAATTTAAATATGTTAAACAACTTGATATATAGCCTGTCATATTTCTTCCCTTGTGGAAATAATGATCTTCCTTACTTAGGGTACATATACCATCGATTATTTTTAGAGAATTACTCTGATTTAAATTATTTGATTTAGACATTCTTTCTTTAATTTGCTGAACAGACACTCTGCACATAGTTGATGTTCCAGAAAAAGAAACCAAGTTTATTGCTGCTCTATCCGGTTCATCCGTCACACTCAGAAGGAGTAAATGAGACAAAGAAAAATATGTTTTTCTGTTTAAAGCATTTATACCATCCATATTCACACTTGGATCCTAGAACATAAAAAAATGAAAAGCAGGGCTGAGCCCTAGTAGCGTCGTGGTTGTGTGTGGGACTGCAGCCAACTGGGATGGAGGTTCAATTCCAGCTCCACAGGAGTAAAGGCTGGGCCTCCTACTCTCACAACCAGAGGGCAGTGATGCCTAAAAAAAAAAGCAAGTGAACAGGTAGACAGGATGCTTACAATAAAGCTATTCTGTTGTTGCTGCTGGATTTTTATCCTGTAGTCTAATCTATTTTCATGACTCATTCCAAATGCATTTATCAATGAATCTAAATTTTGTGAATATTGTTAAATTTTAAATACAGCTGTAAGGTTGTGTTTTAGGCGATCTCCTCCCGTTGAGAGAAGTGAAGGGAAAACATTTAGAAATCCACAATTTTTGAGTCAGTTTAGATTTTTTAAATAATTGGCGATATATAGGTTTTGATTAGCATAATTATTTTAAGACCAGCCAAAATCATTTTGGAAAATAGCTGCTGCCTTCCATTTGTCTTAACTAAAATGGCATCACCCTGCCCATCGCATCTTACTTTGTCTTGGATGGCCTAGGCTCGTCACACTATTCATAAAATGGTATTTAGGAAGGAAGGTATTCAAAACCAATTACACGACATACTTAATCAGCTGCTTCATCTTGGACAAGTGACTGCACATTTTAAAATCTGGATACTGTCCAAAGGAAATGGCAATATATTTAGCTCATAAGAATATTATGACAATAAAAAAATGAACTCAGAGCCACGGGGTTGATGCTGACTCACAGCGAGCCCCTGGTAGGGTTCTGAGACTGTTTACAGGAGTACAAAGCCGTGTCTTCCTCTTATGAAGCAGCGGGTGGCTTCACACTACTGACTAGGTGGGTCACAGAGCAACAGGTAAGCCCTCCACCACCAGGTTCATTTTAGAGCAATAAATGAAATAATGTACTGTCAAGTGAAGAGGAAGAGGTTAGACCTCCAAGCTGTCACTGTGGGGTCTTTACTACTGAACATTCTTTTCGAGAAGTCTTTCATTTTGTTTGGGTGGCCACAAAGTCCTCAGATATCACAAATCTTGAAAATGTGTTCAGTATTGCTCCACAACAGCATAGAAACTATGAGTATGTGCTCTTTTATACTAATTCTAATGTTTCACTGTCTGTTGAGGGCTACACACTCTTCAGTGAAGTGAAGAGTTACTTGTTAATCCTGATAGGAAGATTTAGGACAGTTGGTGGTCTCCATTATTGCAATGACCTGAACAACTGCCAAGTCCAGGCTTAACCTTCTGCAATGCGGGTAGAGAAGTGTTGTTTAGACAGCCTGGAAATATGCACAGCAAAGAATGTGTAGTTGGATGGTGGGCTGGGAAGTTAGATCTTCGGGCAGACCCAGAGGAAAGATAGGATAATATTAGTGTGAGACTTTCTGATTAACAAGAGTGAACTTTTATTGTTTTTTATGTGTAGAACAAATACTATCCTCTCTCTCTCTCTCTCTCTCTCTCTCTCTCTCTCTCTCTCTTTCAGCTGATAGCATAACTTAGCTGTTGAAGAAGATATTTGGAAAGGCTTGATGTCATGCTCTCTTACACCTATTTCCATCAATCTTTCAAACATTAATAATAGTCACAAGCGTAGGAGGAGGTGAGTTGAGAGAACTGGTTTATGCTTATGAGCATATCCCCCATGCTTAAAAGGAGAGTGAAAAAAAGAAATATTAAACAGAAATATATTCTAATCTATCAGCTTGTCATAATCTATAAGAAGCTTATAATCTCTTAAATGCATGATTTAACATACTTCGGATTTGAAATAAAGAAAACAAAATACCAGTAAGGACCAAGGAAATGGATAACTTGCCCACATTGACAGCACATGCAGAGTACATAGCAAATAGGTATGTCTGTGGAAGTAGTCATAACTTTGTCAGTTTTAGGAACATTTTCTCCTCCTACCAATTAGTTAGGAGCCCTAAATAGTGATTGAAAGTTGGATTGCTAACCACGAGGTCAAAAGTTCGAAACCATCATCTGAATGTGGGAGAAAGATGGGACTTTCTCTTCCTCTGCAGAGTTTCTGTCTCAGGGAACCACAGGGACCATTGTACCCTGTCATATAGAGTCATTATGGGTCAGCACTGATGATAGTAGTGAGTCAGTTATGGTACTGAGGGTTATGCATTAGACTGCTAGCCATAAGGTTGGGAGTTCAAGCCCACTAGCACTTGAGTGGAAGAAAGATGAGATTGTTTCCCCAAAGATTTGCAGTTTGAGAAATCTGACATAGGGTCAATATGACTTGCAAAGAATTAATGGCAGTAGGTTGGATTCGGTTCAGGTTTAGATAGCCTTTAGGATATGTAAATATATTGGGCAGATTAGTACTGGAGACCATGTCAGTTTGTTTTAGTTTCCAGATTTAAACATGAGTGCCCCTTCTGTAATCTTCTGATATTAAGCATATTTTTGAAATGATAATTTATAGATAGTCATAGATGGACATCACATGGGTGATAATTAAGAGACTACGGAGAGAAAGGGCAACTGGTGAGGCAGCTGTTGCCAAGATGTTCTAAGATCTTAGATGATGACATCACCTTCATCTGATAACCCAGATCTTTGATGATGACATCATCTTCACTTGTTGCAGTTAGGTGCTGTCAAGCAGCTTCCAATCCATAGTGGTCTCATGTGACAGAGAAGAATGCTCCATAGAGTTTTTTTTTTCACTATAATCATTATGGAAGCAGATTTTCAGAGAATTGCTTGTTTGAATAGAAATCCTGCCATTTTCAAGCCTACTTCAGAGTAATAAATAGCCTATCGATATTTAGGGTTCCTATCTTTAAGTATACACTTAACACCCTGCGAGGCGTGACTATGTCTTTCTTTATTCTTCAATCACATAGCTCATCTGTTGTGACATCCTTGTGCTCTATACTTTCTGTATCTCAGAAACCTATTGTTTGATTCAAGGGAGTGGATTAGAACCTTAGATAATGCTTTTCCAGTTTGAAAGTATATTTCCATCTCTTGTAATGAGTTTCCAAACCTGCTGAGGGAAAAGTAGTAAACTGTTCACATTACAGATTCATGGAGGCCATTTGCCTCTGAGTGATGACTGAATGTCTCATGTCTCTTTAACATTGTGCCTCAGAGACTCCTTAGCACCTGAAGGAAGAATGCCTGTCCTCTAAAACATACCCCCTACTTATGCTTGGCAGACACAAAGGATCCAGGAATATTCATATTTGAGTATTTATGTTTCTTTGTGTGTCATTTAAATTCATCAGTCTATAGTTCTCCAAGATGAAATTCTGTTGTCTGATCTCAACTGCTGCATTAGGTGTAGTCCCATCTTGACCATGGCCATTCCTAAAATAATGGCAGTAATAGTAGGAATGACATGACATAGTCGATGTCTGTATTCATTATTACCATGTTCCAGCACTCATGAGGCAAAGGTCTGCTTCAGACATATGAGCTATTGTTAATTGTTGCGGAGTTGATCCCAAATCAGGATGATTCTATGTATTTCAAATTAGAACTGCTTCTTTGGGCTTTCCTTGCTATAATTTTTGCTGAAATGTATAGCCATACCTTTTTTGAGGGGGTTGCCACTGGGCAGGTTTGTAGTTAATAGAAGAATGCAAATCCTTCCTCCAACTCAAGAACCTTGTTGTAGGACTAAATTACAGCATTTAACAAATTATAGGAATCCAGAATTCTTAATGTAGATGAGTCTCTTTTCTAACTTATGCAGAGCATAGAGTGTTTCTGTACCAGCACTTCTGTTTAACATATTGTCATTCCATAAATCTGTTTACGCTTTCTACACATCAAACCTATTTATAATATTTGCACTTTTGGTCATTCTGCAAGGAACCCTGGTAAAACATTCCATTGCTAACCAAAACACCAGTGGTTTGAACAGACCAGTTACTCTAGACAATAGAGATGGCTTCATAAGGTTGACTGTTTTGAGCCCTCTGGGGCAGTTCTCTGTTCCACAGGGTCATGAGGAGATAGAATTGATTGGATGGCATCAGGTCTACCCACTTTGCTGCATTTCTAGGATTTTCTGGGATTTTCCAATTTTTTTGTTCTAGCTCCTTTTCATTATTCATATCTCTGTCAATTGTCACTGCATCCCGTTTGCTTCCTGCTTGATCTTTGTCTCAGCATTAAAACTCGCATGATATGAAATTATTTTGTTTGCTGATTTTCAATTGTGTGGTTCGCTCATCATCAGTAGATGGGATAAATTATTAAACTCTGTGGGAACAGAAAATACGTCTATTTCTCAATAACCCCTGCCCCCAGAACAATGCTTGGAAAATCACGAGTGATTGAAAATCTTTTGTTAAGAACTTGCAGAAAATGCCTGTTTGCAGAGCATTTCTCTGACAGTTAAGTAGCCAGGAAAAAAACTGTAATTTTAGATTTGGTGAGAAGAGCAGGGAGTCTATGTTCTCCGATAACACCCTAGAATTTCCTTCACAGAATTTTGCTTTCAAGGATTGTTGTGGATCCACTTGAAGTAACATTAATGCAAGAGTCCTGTGGAGGGCAGAACAATATTGAAGCTAGTGTTCTATTTTTTATCATGTTCTGCTAATACGTACACACACATGAAAAATTTCTCATAGAGATGCCTACCAGGAACAGAGACACAGGCTCAGTAACTGGATCATGTTTCCTTTGGACTTTGAAACTTATATATTTAATTTTTTTGTGGCCTGTGGGACATATATTGTCCACAAGCATCTTCAACTTTTCAGGTCTCTTGGGAAACTGCTATCCCAGTTGTAGCAGAAGTAAACCTTTTTAAATTGTACTTCTCTTCATTGCACTTTAAAAATATTGAGTGTTTTTACAAATTAAAACTTTGTAGCAATGTTGCATTGAATAAGTTTATTGGAATCCTTTTTCTAACAGTATAAAATAACAGAACAAAGCAAGCTAGGCATATGTTTTAGAATTACATTTCCATTACAAAGAAGATCTTCGGCAAGGTAGATGAACATAGTAGGCCAACAATAGGCTAAGATATCATAACTGTGAAATTGTCACAGGACCAGGCAGAGTTTTGTTCTGCTGTACATAGGACTACTGTGAGTCAATACTGATTCCAGCAGCACCTCACAGTTTAACAAAAGGGTACCCTTATCTTGCTGTACACAATTTAGTAATTATCAAATGTTTTCTTACTAGTACTGCACAATTTAGTAATTATCAAATGTTTTCTTACTAGTACTGCACATTTAGCAAACAATAGTGTAGTATAGTACACTCTAAGTGGAAAAAACAAAACATTGTGACTAATTTTATTGCAGAACTCACTTTAGAGGGATCGTCTGGACCCAAATCTACAATATCTCTGAGGTATATCTGAACATGCTACCATCTGGTGAGGATTCAAAAACTGCACCAGTCTGAAGAACACAGCCTTATTTTCTCAATATTACCACCAGAGTTCATTGGGACTTATGTACCCCACATAATTATATAGAAAATCAAATTACTTCAAAATCAAAAACATTTTCCCTCTATGTCAGCATGCCTTTCATTACTGGAGACACTTGACATTGACCAAGAATTCAAAGTATAAAATAGTTCAGTCATGAAAAGGTTAATTCTGTTTATTTCTAGCCTTGTTTGCTGGGAGATTCAGAACCAATTTATGGATCACCTAGAAGGAGTCTACAAGATCTCTTTGGTGTGTGAAGCTCATTTCCTGTATTCCTGGGCGTATATTCCATTCAAGAATCTCCGTGGTGTAGTAGTGAAGTACCCAGCGGCCAGGCAGGAGGTTGGCGCTCCCAAGCCACCAGTGGCTCTGTGGGTCAAAGATGCAGCGGTCTGTGTCTGTGAAGATTCGCTGCCTTGGAAACCTCGAGGCAGCTCTTCCCTGGCCTCTAGGTTTGCTATGAATTGGAACCAATTCTATGGCAGTGAGTTTGATTTCATTTTTTTCCATTCCATTTTCTTTCTTTTACAAAATCTTTTATTGATGTATCATCCTCATTCCAATGTGTCCCTTCCTATACATCCATTCCTTTTTCCAATTTTCTCTCTGTTATTTGTTTCATCACTGTGTATGGTTCTTTGTAATCAGTGTTTGGAACAAAGCAAACTAGATCTACATTTCTAAATTGAGATTGCACTCTGAAAAGTATTCTGCTTTTTGATTCTGTATTTAGAGTGTGGAGCCAGAGCCCTGACTCACATAGAGCCCTTGGGATGTGAGCAGGTGTGCTGTAAAGATAACTTGGAGGACTTTCCTTTAAGGACTTGTTTCTTGGCTCCAGTTTTTCAGATACTCCATATGCTTGGACAAATTTGTCTTCCTAAGAAAAACATAAAAGTTATTTTTTGGACATTCAAGGAGGTGGAGGAAAAATCCAGATTGCTTTGAAGGACAAGCCTGCAGAGCAGAAGCGAATAAACACAACTTCAGATACCAGATGTTTGAGCATAGCTATTTGAAGAAATACTCCTCTTTCTTTATTTACACTTTGCAGCAAATATTTTACAAAGAGAAAGCAAAGAATGTTGATGCTCCCCAGTTAAGCTTCAAGCATAACAAGGTCCCGAGTTTCAAAATGTCAGCATTCCTTTCAGTGTCCTTGAAAGCAGTCTGTAGTGATAAACATCTGGCATTCAATTTTCTCTGGTGAGAAATGATGATTATTAAAATCAAGGAAGAAGGAAGCAACACTTGTAGCAAGGACCACATTTTTTCCCTAATGTTCAAGGTTCTCTATGTAGAATCATCTTTGTTATATTTTTTAACTATAGAAAGTTGTTTGTGTGAAGTATATGTATGTGTGTATGCATACTCATCTGAACGTGTAGATACATATCTAAGTCACACATAGACAAATGCAAAAAAAGAGAGAGAGGAGTCATCTTTTCTTGCCTGCCAATTCCTGCAATTGTCTTCAACTAGCATAGTTGGAGCATAGCATGATCTTCAAATCGGGGCCGAAGAGGAAGTACCCCCCCCCCCCAAAAAAAAAGATAGGTTTCCCCACCAAAGCTAGGTACTTATTATTTTTTTTTTAACAAAATAACCTTATCACCTTCAAAGTACTCTTCATTAAACTTAATACATTGGTCAAATCTGTGATTCTTGGAAACATTTTTCAAACTCATCTGTTTGAATGGCTGACATCTCCCTCATTTTTTCTCCCCCTCTTCTAAGTCATCAAATCACTGTCCTTTTACATCCCTCTTCATTCAAGGGAACAAAAAGAAGCTGCAAGAGAGGAGTCAGGTGAGTTAAGAGCATGCGGCAAGAGAGACATGTTCTATGGCCCCAAATTGGCCCAATGAGATGGTTGTATGAGTAGTAGCATTGTTGTAGTGGCAAAACCAGTCCCCCATCTGCCACAAAAATCAGGCCCCTTTGTTTTGAACACTGTTATACAAGCCTTTCAGAACCCCTCAGTAGAAAAAGCTTGATTAACCACAGTCTGACCTGGTGGAACAAACTCCAAATGCTCCATGAGTTGACATTTTCATCCATTCGGGAAGTTGACGGATATTGACAATGAGGTTTGTCATCAAATGACATTTTGCCTTTTTTTTGAAATGAAAAAACACTTGAGTTTGCTCCATAGCGCTTTCCTTGTAAACTGTGTTCAGCATCACAATACTTTCTGTGGCCTTTTTCTGGAGCAGGAAACAAAATTTCACAGCCATACACTGTTCTCTTAAATCGGCCACCACGAAAACTGAGGTTTGAGTGAAACTGCTTTTAAGAAAAAAAAAATTCACAGTGACCAAAGAGAACCTTATATGTCTGATGGGACATTATTCTTAGTGGAGGTCTCAGTATTCTGGAAACTAATATGTATAAAGCAATTCCATAAGAGTGACCATTTGGATTTTGTTACAAACCAAGGTTCTTATTTCTTCCTCTCGTTAGTAAATCAAAAGAATAGAGAGTAAATCATGCACTTAATAAAACATCAAAGGCAGGCACTGCTGGGAGTAACTACCAGTTCCAGCTCCATCATATCTGTCGGGAAAGGTCTGATGCTTGGATAGTAAACTTAAATGGGCTTGGAGAGACTGACAAAGGAAGGGGATTCATAAATCTCACAGCACAGGGAATTATGCCAGCATGCACTCAGCAAGCCAGGGAAGATGATCCAAGTGTGTTCTACATAGAATTCATAGCAGGAATGGATCTATTATGTTGTCCTTTAGTATAGAAGATTGTATTAAGTTACATTTTCTGAGACCTTGTAGTTCTTTATCCTGAAGGAATTATCCTTTTTCATCTCCACTTGAAAATTTAGAAAACTCAGTCCAATAAGGAAAGTGAGGTGTTAAAGTGTTGCAGACCAAGCTATCAAACAGGGACCTTCTAAAAAAAGATCAAAGAAACCAATCTTCTTTCTTATGGAAAGATTAGAAGCAATTCCAAGTCACACTAAAGTTTCCTCACTGCTCTCCAGGTGAGAAGGTAATCTTGATCTTACCTTATAAATAATGAAGGCCCTAGCAGGAGACAGGGGTCCTGACCTTTTGAAAAGATTGCAGCAATATGAAGCAGACCCTATAGGAGTGAGGTCTTATTTGGAGAAGTAAAGTTAAGGCAAACTTTTGAGACAAAGAAGAATTACAATGAATTTTTGAGATTACTAGACTCTACTTTTTGGGGGGATGGGAATGAATTACAATGAATTTTTGAGATTACTAGACTCTTTACTTTTTTGGGGGATGGGAATGACTTTGAAAACATTTCTAGAGGAACCCATCACTTTATAACTTTATTCCAGATCTGCTATTACTGAGTTATCTATTGTAATAGGACTGACTTCCCTTCTTGGCCCTCCATTATTGCTTACCCCTTCACTATTCCATTTACTTCAGAATGAAATCTCTTTGAAACCTTGCATTTGCAAGTTGACAAGCTAAGGATGAGTTAGGTAACCAGAGTCTACAGCAGGGTTAGCTGGCCCCAAAGGGATCAAATCCAGTACCTTGATTTTATTCCACCAATCTCAAAGAAATTTTATTAACAAACTATATAAAAATATTAGTGCATTCTTATATAGCATTATCACTTTCAGTATCTTTACATTTTTATTTGGGTTTATTTTTGAGCATCATTAAATTTTGGCCATCATTAAATCTAAGGTAAGATTTCACTCATAGCTAAAATCAATGGATTTTTAGCATAGAAATGATAACCATAGCAAGTTCAAATGTCATCTCGACAGATTTTTTTCCCTCTCCTACCAAATTATGATTAGAGTCTCTATGGCCATACCACCCTCCTCTGATGACCTCATTGCCATTGAGTTTTAAAGTTATGGCTCAAGTTTTGATTTTCCACAGCACAGCTTCAAGGCCTTTGAGTGAATATAAGCAAAGACTGCGGTGTTCACTGTTATTTTTCCTATGCCTTTTGTCCTTCATTTATTAGGTGCTCTGGCTTTAGCTATAAATATATCACTAGTGATATAAGGTGATTTCCCTTCTAAGGAACATGAAGCAAGAGAGAAGAAAGTATGTTTTCTAAATATTATTCTCACAATTATTTCATCTAATTCAATAACTGGACCATCCACCCACAGCCAGAGGGGTGACAGTGACCCTATGGGGCAGAGTAGAACTACCCAGTAAGGATTTTCAAGGCTACAACCCTCCAAGACGGAATATTTCTGAAATCAGGGTTATATGTCAGTGGTGTCATGCCCTTTCAAAGAGACCTGTCACCATTTAAATCTGCATGTTACACCTGGGGAAAACGAGGTCCAGCAGGGGCAGGTAAATGCAGTGGGGCCAGGCAACCAAGAAATATGCTTGTCTCTGCCCCACTATACTAGGAGGCTTTAATCAATTCATCGACATTCATCACCCCTTCAGATCAAACAAATCTTCATAATACAAGTAAGGAATATCTGCTTTATTAATTGACAAAGCAATTCTGTTACTTTTTAATATGATACTTGATTTCTTCTGTGGATTTTGGCTTCTGTGTGATCATTTCATCTAATAGGGCTAAAATGTATCCTGTCACCCCTGAATATGTTAACACATTCTGGCAGGTTTCTTCCTGTCTGAAGTGCTTTGTTATTAGAATTTTTTAAAAACAACTTATTTGAGAGCAACATAATTATATACTATAAGTGATAAATGGAACTGCATAATATTGCATATTTATATAAAGTTTATAATATTTAACAGTATACCACATTTGAGATACTGGATGTGACACATTAGAATACTTTTAATGCTTTAGAACATTCTGTTCTTTGATTGAAAAAACAGAGAACGTCAACTATACACCTACATTTAATGCTTTCTACATTTTGAAAAAGAAATTATTTATTATGCAAAATGCAATCCTGCAAGTGACCCACAACATTTTTTGCTCTTTTAAGTTTTGGTAGTGTCTCTCAGTGTTAACTTTTTCTCCAAAGTGTTTGGAGATAGAGATGAAAGAACTCTCCATTTTTCTAGGTTGGCACTCTGGCTGCGCAGTGGGCTAAGCATTGGTCTGCTTTTTGAAGTATGGGCAGTTTGCAACAACCAACCCCTCCGAGGGAGAAAATTGTTGTGGTTTGCTTTGGTCAAGGTGTACAGCCTCAGAACCACAGATGTCCAGCCTGGGGAGCAGTTCTGTGTTGTAGAGACTCCAGAAGTGGATTTGGGCTCTCACGTCAGTGAGCAAATGCCTTTCTTCCTTGACTTCTCTAATTGCTTTACAATAACTTCTATTTGTAGCATATTTTCATCATGATTAAACGTCTAACATTTTCAAGACTCTGTTTTTTATCATGCTAATTACTTTAACAGGGTAATTTGCCATTTTTTTAACCCTACATCTAAAAGTCTACACTTGCTTTGTCTCATAAGGCACACTAATTATCCTGTGATGTTTCATTTTAAGAGAGTTAACAATTGTGGCGATCATGTGCTTATGTTAATTTCATGATTGACATGTAGGGGTGGAGTCTAGCCTGTTAATCTGGTGATAGCCATTGAGTAGCTAATGAGACCTCCGTGTGTCATGGCTTTCTCCTGAGACTTCTGGGAACTCTCACGGTATTTCCCTCGTGGAGATGAGATAACTCCCAGTTGTTGGGAGTTAGTCTCAGACAACAAACTACGGAGAAGGCAAGAGCTGGATGAGCTGCAGAAAAAGCCGCCGGCCTCAGCCTGATGGGACCAGACCTCTGAAGTTGGAGAAGCCACGTGGAGACCCCTGCCAGTGCTGAGTTGATTCTACCACCACTGGATGCTGTTGATGGACCCTGAGCCTTGGAAGCGAGCAACTATGAGGGGACCTCTGCCAGCACCGGGATTCTGCACCCACTGGCCTGTGACTTCATGAGTCGGAAGGAGACATTATAGACTGGTATTGGACCTATGAGCTAATATCGGACTTATGACTGTACTGGACTGGGTTGAGATGCTTTCTCAATGTCCCATTCCTCTTATATATAAACCTTTTCCTTATATCCATATGCAAGTCTATGTATTTGTTTCTCTAGTTTACCCAGACTGACACAGCAACTTTTGTTTAGACTCTGCGGGACAATATTAATGACTTTTTGTGTCTATAGATGTTGCGGAGAGTCTTCTGAATTTATTCTTTAGGATATTTTGGTAGTTGAATCAAAAGACATCCTATTTTTTTGAACCAAATTTAAGGTGCGTTTTAGCGGAATATACTTATTTTATATCTTATTGTTAAAACTATGTAGGAAATAAAACAAAAATGTCACTTTTCTAAAGAGTGGGAAAAAGACTACAAATGTAGTGGAGCTAGTGGTAATATTGAGGAGGCCTTTTTTTGTGTATGTGTGTGTTTGACGGACATTAATTTGTATGTATTTTCTATTTCCCTTGGTAAATATAATTAATCTCAAATGTATCCATTGTATGTAAAATGGGAAATAAGCACTTCTTAGAAAGAATATTTGGAAATCTAGGTTTCATCTGGTTTCTGCCAGTCTATGGACAGTTCGTAATACTAAAACTCCTACTCACGGTCTCCTGAGCATTACACACTTCCTTTTCCCCAGTAAGATCTTTCATATCAAAAGCCTCTTCAGCCTCAAAGGAGGAGGAAGAAAGAAGTTCACCAGTCAGCAGTGCTGATGACTTGGGGCGTAGGCCAAGACGGAAGGGAGGGTTTTACATTTTCATGGAAAGCATCCTTGAAACCCAGACTCTGAATCAAGAGCGGCAAACTTGGTGAAACTCAACAGACGTGGTGGCAGGCACCAAGAAATGTGCTACTATGTAAAGAATTATTTTTATATCTTAAGAGACAAGACGCACTCTCTGTACTGGTAGACTATCAACCACATTTCTTTCATGGACTCTTGACTGAGCTTAGAAAATAAAACCCACTCTATTCGATAGATCACTTTTAGAGGTGGAGAGAGTCTTTGGCTATTAAAACAACCATTACTGTGGAGCTGATTCAGACTTAAGTGACTAGTTAGGACAGAGAGGAATTGATCCTTGGAGTTTCTGAGGCTCTTGATCTTTACAGGAGCGGGAGGCCTCATTTTTCTCCCACAGAGCAGCTGGAGGATTCTAACTGCCAACCTTGCTATTAACAGCCCACTGTGCCACCAAGGCTCCTTCAGGCTTTTATAGAGAGAGGGATTTGATATTGTTTGCATTTGGAAAGTTAAACATGTCATAAAAATGTAATTACTTACGTTATTAGAATGACAGCATCATGGGGTCTCCACCGTTTTACTTTTTAAAAAAGATCCAAAGAGGTTAAAGTGAGTAGTTCAAAATCAGAGTGAGAACTGGAACCAAATGCCTTGGTCTTATGATATCATGAAAGTCAGAAAAACCTAATTTTCTATCCCGCTTATCCCTTAAATGTATTGTCTAGCTTCTTATCTAGTGACAACTCCTGCAGGGGTGGGTGGAATTATAGGCCAGCTTGAACAGGCTCCCTGCTCTCACACATCCAGGCTCCCTGAGGTCTTCTTGAACACTCTGTGTAGATGTTCTGCTCTGTCAAAGAAAGAGCATGTGACTACAAAATACAGAAAGCAATATAGAAGCCCTTAATTCTGATCATATCAGCTCACATTCTGCTACTGTAGTTAAAATTCTTCAGGGTCTCCTTTTCATAAATCCAAAGTCCTGTGCATACCCCAGCAGAAACTTCATGATGTTTCCTCTGTCTTCCTCTCCGAGGACTTTTCTAATTTTCCATTCCCTTCATAAACTTCATCTCCAGCCATGCCTTTCGCAAATCTCTGGGGATCATAATTTTCCACCATGAAATTCATCTCCCAACACTCATTGCTGCTGTCCCCTTCTTTATGAGTTCTCTAGTTGCTCTCATTTCTGCTTCCTAGAACATTTGTGACTGATACTTTCACTGCCCCATTATTGGTACTTCTTGAATTTATGAAATTGTCTTGCAATTTTCAGGAGCACCAGTTAGGCCCTGCACTAAACATTGGATTGCTAATCATATTCAGCAAATATTTTGACTCCGTCCTATGCAGAAGGCATTGTGGCAGTTAGGTTTTATGTCAATTTAGGATGGTCACTGTGTTAGTCCATGTAGACTAGAGAAACAAATTCATAAACACATATGGATATAAGGGAAAGATTTATATACAAGAGGAATGGAACATTGAGAAAGCATCCCAACCCAGTCCAGTCCAAGATCATAAATCTGATATTAGTCCATATGTCCAATACCAATCCATAAAGTCTCATTCTGACTAACAAAGCACATGAAATGACAGCAGGACAATCTGGAAGCATCTCAGCACTGGCAGGGGTCTCTTTGTGGCTTCCCCGGCCCCAGAGGTCTGATTCCATCAGGGCAAGCCCATGTGGCTTCTCCTCCAGATCCTCCAGGTTCCAGGACTCAGGATCTATCAGCATGCCACCATCTTGTCTTGTCAGTAGACTGTCTCAAAGAGACTGAGTCAAGTCTCTCTTCTCCAATTTGGGAAGCACTGGGAAAATTGCCAGAATTCTGAGAAGAAAGCCATGCCCACACAGAGACCTCATTGGCTATCTCCAGATTGACAGGCTAGACTCCACATCTACACTCCCAATCATGAAATTGACACACAAGTATATGACTGCCACAGTCAGGATTCTTCCACTACATGATCTAACATAATGTGGGCAAATCCATGCACTGTGATGCAGTCAAGCATTTGTGGGAAGAAGAGCACAGAGTACCACCTACTTAATCTGAACACAGACTTAATACAGTTAAGGGAGGGTTCATTCGAGTTGTGGTGTGCTCTTTGTATAGGTTGACAGTTTTTAGAAAGTAATTCGCTTTAACTGCTGGATCTCAATCTTGCATCTAGTTCATCAACTTTCTGTTCTATCAACTACCAACCCCAGGAACCATCAGAAATCTGCACATCATAGATGAATTCAGCCAACCTTGGGTTCATTTAAGTCTGTATCCACCAGCTTGGAATCTTCTGGCTCAGTCTTTCTTTTTTCTGCTACTCAGTCTTTGCAGCTACATGAGTTAGAAGAAGTTTAACGCCTACCTCTAACCCACAGAAGTAAATAGGAATGTACTTACCCAATTCTCCAACTATGTGAGCCTTTTCCTGATATCGCTTTCTTTATATACACATACAAGCATCACTAGTTTTGCGTCTCTGTGTTATAGACAGATATATACTTTATTATCAGTATGTTTTATATGTGCCTAAAGACGTTGCAGCTAGTGTCTCCTGTTCTTAGAATCGTGTTTTCCAAAGCTTCTACATATTTCTACGAGCCAATTTGCTCCTAGTTATCCCTCACTCCACTTTCTAACGCCTTCTACATTCACTTTGCATCCCACTCCGCATTCAGCATACTGCATCATGGAGCAATGGTTGAGAGTAGGGTCCACTGTCTTGTTTCAAATCTCAGAACTGGGTTGTAATATCCAGATAGCCTCAGGCTAGCTGTTCAGTCTTTCACCGACTTAATCTCCCACACTGTGTAAAGAAAGAGTTCAGACTGAGCTTTCTGTGCCTGTGAAAAGTTACAGTCTCAGAGGTTTACGGGGGCAGCTCTACCCAGGCCTGTAGGGTGACTGTGCGTCAACACCAACTCAATGGACATCAGTTTGGAGTTTGGGTGAAGGGTAAAGAACTGCCTTGAGGATTTAAAATGGATATTACTACAAGAGAGTAGTTTCATAAATATTCACCTGCATTAGTCGTTCATCTTTGCTCCAGCAAACAGCCGACATAGAGCACAGCCCCTTTTCATTTTGTCTCTAAAACTTACCCTCTCTTCACCACTAGACTGGGTTGACCAGAGAAACAAATTTAAATACACTCATATGTATATAAGAAAGAGTTTTCTATATAAACACAATTGAATATTGAGAAAACACGCCAGCACAGGCCAGATCAAGTCCTTAAGTCCAATATTAGCTCATATGTCTGATACCAATCTCTAAAGTCCTCTTCAGACTCATGAAACACATGCAATGATGCCAAATGCAGGTATATCAGAGACCAGTGAGGGGAAAGCCTTATGGATTCAGTGGTGGTGGACACCTGTGGTTCCTTCAGCTCCCAAGGCTCAAACATAACTCTATGTGTCTTGTCAGAAAAAAGATCTCACAGTATTTGTCTCACCTCCATCGAGTTATTTATCTCCTTAGTGCCTCCAAATGAGGTCATCAAGCTGTGACCTGATTGATAGGCTAACCTCCACCCCTTCACTCTTAAGTCTCAAATTGACAATAGATTATCTAACTACCATACCTCCATACCAGCTATTTATCTGCTAAAAGACCATCCAGAAAAAGAATGATAAAAATGTGAAGAAAGCCTTGGAATTATGTGGGACATCATCTAGAGAAATACCTTACGTGTGATAATTCTATAATAGCAATAGATAACAAAAAACACACGAAAACAATTACAATGTACTTTAAAACAAAAAATAGAACCAGTTTTTTTTAGTTTAAGGCAGAAGTAAATAGTAGAAATTAAGTACAATACTAGAAACTAATTACAAAGTTAAAAATCAACCCCGGCCATCTAAAATAACAAAATAAGGCAAGAACAACAAAAGTACTCTATTACTTTAAGGCATGTAGGTAGAGGAAATTAAAATATAAGGAGTCTTTTTTAAGTTTGTAGGATGACATTAATGGAAAGATATATTTTTTTTAAGATTCCCCATAGTCACGGCAATAAAGGTAGGAATGAACGAGAGAGAAAACATTGCCGATTAGAATTGTCTACCCCTCACTCCTCTGCCAGTTTGTCATATTGTGGTAGCTTACATGTTGCCCAAATCCTCCCTTCTGGACCAATCATGATATGTGGACAGAAGTTTGTCAAGAGTTTTGTCTTTATGCTCACAATCAATATCAAAGGAAGCGGCAGCCAAGAGAAAACAACATTGCGCATTGAGTAAATCTGCTGCCCAAGAGCTCTTTGAAGTATGTGGAAACAAGGAGGGTATTTTGAGGACCTGGCTCAAGCCATGGTATTTTCTATTGCTTCATATACAGATGAAAGTTGCATATTGAATAAGGAAGACTAAAGAATCGCTGATGCATTTGAATTATGGAGAAGAATAGTCAAAGTAACACTACTGCCATATTAATACACAAATATGTCTGGGAAGAACCCATAATGCTCTGTGGAAGCAAGAATGGCGAGACTTCATTTTCGCATGGGTGCATTATGAGGAGAGACCAATCGCTTGAAAAGGCCATCATGCTTGGTGGAGGAAGATCCTGGACGAGGTGGATGGGCACAGTGGCTGCAACAGTGGACTCAACATAAGAACAATGGGGAGTTCTGTGTACGTAGGGTTCCTGTCAGCTGAAACCAACTTGATGGCGGCTAACAGCACATGTCGCTGAACTGCTGAAACAGTCTCACTGGTATTTCAAATATCGGTAGCATCACCTAAGGTGATCAGGTTCTAGCAGAGTTTCTGGAAAAAAGAAGATAGATAAGAACTGATAGATCCTATGGTAGACTTGTAAATTGATTCAATCTTCTTTGAGAACAATTTAGTAGGGAGATTCAGCAGAACATGGTGATACATTAGAAATGGGAAATGAGGAATTAGAGGCCATTCTTAGTTTGGAGGGTTACATATATATATACAATCAAGGGGAAATCATCTTAAGGGAAAAGTGATGAATTTTAATTATTTATCACATTTGGCAGTCAAGTTATAGAGGGACAAATGTAAGCAGAAAGCCAGAAACTCAGAATCACTATTCAACAGAAAATAATTTGTCCGTCTGTAGAAGCAATGGTTGTTTGAAACGACATGAATGGTTTTAACTTGTTTGGTTTTTTTTCTTAAAAAATGTAAGTAACAAAAAAAAAACCCAAATGATTAGGGCAGGATATTAGGGTACACCTGCAATTAGGGAATTAAGAAAAAAGAGAGAATTCAATTAAACCAGAAGTTAGGTAGACACTCTTGAAGAGCTTGAGGGAAAAGCAAAGCAGGAGGGTTATTCACTACAGAAACAAGGTGAAAACAAACTTTAAGTAAGAGAAGATTCTCTTTCTTAGATAGAGCGAGAGCAAGAGAGAGAAAGAGAGAGAGAGAGAGAGAGAGAGAGAGAGAGAGAATGTTATAAGAGTATGTGCTAGCACTATGCAAGGGAGAAGTTGCTGAGTTCAGCAAATAATATACGTTTTTTACAGAAACAGTTGATTATAGAAGTATATTAGATTTGTTCACCCCAATGTTATTTCTTTGAAATTACATTATTTATTGCTAGGTGTCATCAAGTTGGTTCCGACTCTCGTGACCATGACCAACAACGTGAAACACTGTCCAGCACTGTGCCATCTCACAGACATTTTCATGTCTGCGTTCATTGCTGCGGCCCCTGTGTCACCTCACGTTCCCGAGGGTCCTTTTCTGTTTGGCTGTCCGTCTTTACCAAAGATGATGTCTTTCTCCAGGGACTGGTCTCTCCTGAAAACAAGTCCAAATTCGGTGCGACCACGTCTTGCCATCTTTGTCTTTAAGGAGTAATTCTAGCTGTACTTCATCCTAGCTAAATGTGCTTATTCTTTTGGCAATACGTGGTCCTTTCAATATTCTTCACCAACACAATCACTCTAGTGTATCTATATTTTTCTTTCTTGGGTCCTCTTTATTCACTGTCAAACGTTCACATGTACATGAGGCAATTGAAAATACTATGGCTTGGGTCAGGTATCCCTTAGTTCTTAAAGTCACCTCTCTGCTTGTCAACACTCTCAAGAGGCCTTGTGCAGATTTACCCACTTCAAGGCTTTGATCTTTTGATTGCTAAACTAACTGTGGATCCAAGCAAGACAACAATTCTTGACAACTCCCGTCTCTTTATCATTCAGCAGGACGTTGCCTATTTGCCTGGTGGTGAGGATTTTGTTATGTTTTGTTTACATTGAGTTGCGAGCCATACTGAAGGCTGTGATTCTTGCTCTTCAGCACCAAGTGCTTCAAGTCTACCCACTTTCAGCAAGTGAGGTTGTGTCACCTGTAGGTAGCAAGTTGTTAATAAGCCTTGCTTCAATCCTTATTCTTAGTCATTCAATCCAAATAATGTTAGTTATTTAAATTGACTGAGAAATATCTTCAAGTAGTTGATTATATAGTTCTTTCAAATCCAAACATATGAAAACCTTATTGATATAAGAAGTTTCATATCTACAAGTGCCACTAATTGTATTTTTGTACTGGAACTGAAATTAAATATAATTTTTGAGGTAGGTCAAAGGAATTGTTCAGTGTTCTCTGAAATATTTATATCTTATTTCATATGCTGGCTAATTGCTACTGGAAAATAAAAGAAAACAGAATGTATCCTTAAATGAAGATAACATTTTTCAAACTGAAAGGTAATATTGGGGGTTAAAATTTATCTTGGCATAAATTTTGTCCTGTGAGTAGAGAGTACTAAAATCAGACTCTTAGTTGCTCATGAAAAAATTTTAAAACTACATTACCCCTAAATTGTAACTGTCTGGATACCTGACCAGAATGCTTTCCATCTGGTCCTGGGTTAGGCAAGTAGAGATGTAGTATACGTTATAGCAAATTAGGAACATTAGCCATATAAAAATGTCATTCTGAAACTGTGAGGCCATTCTCAGAAAACTGTGACTCAGTGAAATATGAAGTGAAGCCCTCATTCCACTCTAGGTGCTTAGGGAGCCACGACTTCCTGCTCATGCGCGCACACACTAATGTGAGCAGCCCAGTGTTCTTTCTGTCTCAGAATAGAAAGATCACCAAACAGGAAGCCATCTGCTACTCAGCAGATACAAACACCTGAGGTTTCTAAAGCAAAACCAGATCCCCATGCAACCCTTAGACTGAGCAGGCCTTCCATGTAGTCCTGAAACTCAGTCCTACAGATTTCTCCTAAGGGCTAAGGATATTGCTAATAGTATCAGTTCTTGAAGCTGTATGACACCTAGAAACAAGTTGGAACGATCAAAAGGTTTACTTTCACATTTCATTGAAAGTTTTAAATCCATAACAAAAAAAGTTACTTCTTTTGCTAAAAATAAATGAGCACTTTATTGTTTCATTGCAATTAACTGTGACTTCTACTTTTTGCAAATTTAAAAATATGACTAAATAAGAATAGCTACTGGTCCAATTCCAGTCTTCCTTGTTTTAATTTTATCAACAGAACTGTAAGGCTAAAGGGCTAAGGAAAATCAGTTGGTTTTGTTTATTTACCCACTCAAGAGATGTGTTGTGTAACAGAAATGCATGAAAAAATAATGAACACAAAAATGATCTAAAAGGTCCCAAATTGACAGTAGTGGTATTTGTACAACTTGTCTCGATGCCCTATTGAATTATATTGCATGTGAATGATATACAAATCAAACTGTTGAAAAAATAAATAAAATCACAGTTTGCTGAGAATAGCAGGTCAAAAAATTAGGAATATAATGAAAAACTTAGGCTAACTACTTCCCTTTAACTACTTACATACTCAAAACTAAGATGTGATAATTAGTTCATTCTTGTTTTGTTTTTCTTCTCAGTCAATTTGGCTCGGTCAAGATCCCCAGTAGCTTGCTGATGTCTACTTCAGGGTGTGTCCTATTTGATATCCATTAAAGGAGATGCTGCAAAGAAAACACCCTCTCTTTGTCTTGGGAACTTGGATCCGGCATCTGGTCTCTTGGGATTTACACTGGTTGCAAGAGTGTTCCTGTGAACCTTGCATGCTCGCCCCAGTGTGTCATAAATAACACCAGATCTGCTGATTGTTTCTTCTCCCACAACTCGGATCTTTCAGCTTCCCAGCTTTTGGCTTCCAGAATTCCCAACTCCAGACAGCTACTCAGGTCAAGAAATGTCTCCAGTGTGCTATGGGCAACCAAACTGAATTTAACTGCTTCTTCAATGGTATGAGCCATTTTTCTTTATAGAAACATCTCTTTATGTACATGTGTAAATGTGGCTGATTTTGCTTCTCTAGAGAACCCAGCCTAACACACACAGGCTATCGCAAGGTGAAAACTAGCCTTTGACAGCGACAGTAATCTTAAAGTAATTCTCAAACATTCGCCTTCCACTTCTCTTATTATACCTCACTCTATTAAATCACATAATTAGTGAGTTGAAGGTGGACAGGGAGCAGTACAGAAATATTGAACTGGGTACTGGCTCAGACAGACAATAGTCTGTAAATTTCACAAAGTACTAAAGATTGGAGAAAAGACTCTCATCTCTGGCAGATGGGAACTTTGGTAGGTTTCCATATTTGTCATGAGTTTACACAATCAAGATCTGATGATGGGGATAGAAAATACTATCTCTCAAGATGAAAGTTGTACCATGTAAATATCTATAAGAAATTTTCTTCTAATTGTACAATCAAGAAAATGTCAGTAATCTCCCAAACCAACAGACATTTCCACAATGTGGCTTTTGAGGGAATATGACAAAATTATATATCTTATGAGACAAAATAGAGAAAATAAAGTGAGAGTTGTTGGCAAAAATGCTACCAGACAAGGGGAAGGGAAAATTATTACTTTAAACTAGACTCAGCCACACTTAGAGTTTTAGAGGAAAACATTTACTACCCAACATTTTATCAGAACTTTATATTGGGAACTAGGTGAAAGTTTATAGAGCAGATCATTTATATATTACAAAATTTATCCAATCTTAAAATGATTTGTCCTGTTTCCATAATATTTTTCCTCTCTCCCCCTTGTTGGGTATTCTCTTCCTCCTCAATCAAATTCACACTTGTCTACTTACCAATGACTTCTCTTTTGCTCCCTTCTCCTCCCTCCTTGGTATCCATCCAAGTCTGTTTCTTTTAGTGTAAAAACCTTTTCTTGATTTTTTTCTTTAACAGTAGCCTCAGACAATATTTCCCCTCTTGTAATTATATAAGTCTATTCAGCATAGGTCTTTGAGGCTCATCTATGTTGTGAGGGTTTCACGGAGGCGTCATAAATCTTTTATGTAGTGCAGGATTCCATTGCATGTACCAAATTTTATGTATCCATTCTGATGGACAGTTATATTGTTTCCATCTTTTTGCTATAGTAAATAGCACTACAATAAACATGTGTGTGCATCTACCTGTTCAGTCTATGGTTATTGTTTCTTTAGCATATATATTAAGTAAAAGGATGGCTGGGTCATATGGAATTTTGATTCCCAATTATTTGAGCAAAGACCATATGACTTTCCATAAAAGTTATACGGATTCACACTCCTACCAATCATGTATGGGGTTCCAGTCTCTCTGTATATCTTTCAGCACTTATTATTTGTTTGTTTGTTTAACTTTTTTATTCATACTGGGGTGAGTGTACCACCTCTCATCATTGTTTTCAGACTCATATCTCGGATGGTTAGCAACCAAAGTCTTGGGAAAAGTTTGTGTCAGTGATGTATTGGACAGGGAACTGATCTCTAAAATCTAGAAATTTTCAACACCACAATGTATAAAAGGCAAATAATCCATTGTAGAAATTGACAGAGACCAGAAACACAGGGTTCATTAAAGAAGATATTCAGCCAAATACTCATGATGATTACTCAACAATTTTATACCCAACCAAATTGTCTTCCATGTGTTTAAGTATATGTACATAATATACTTACTGCAGCATTCCTCTACTGCTCCTTGTCATCTTCCCCTTCCTAGTTACTAAATTTAACTGAATGTCAGAAAGTTGTGAAAGGGAAATGAGAAAAGTAGAAGGTGATAGTTGGAGGAGTATCATAAGATTATACTTATGCACATGTGAAAAGATGTTCTCAGATATGTGCAACCCCATAAACTATATTAAAAGAATGTAACCACAAGAGGAAAAGCAGAGATTTGGAGAATGATGACGATAGCAGGCCTGCGAAGGGGCTTGGTACAGTATATGAATGTATGTACTGTGATAAGTGACATATGAGCCCCCAATAAAATGATTTTTAAAATTATTTAATTAATTAAAGAATGCAACTTTCTTTTAAAAAGCTTTTAATCTTTCAAATATAGGGAAGAATTTTAAAAAGATGAATATGGGGGAAATCGAGGCTGAGCCCCAGTGGTGTAGTGGTTGTTTGCGGCACTGCAGCCCACGAGGTTGGTGCTTCAAATCCAGCAACAGCTCTCCAGGAGCAAGGCTGGGCCTCCCACTCTCACGAGGGGGCAGTGATGCCCAAACACACACACACACACACACACAAAATGGGGGACATCATAATATGAACCCTTGGGCAATAGATTCATACAGTTTCGATATGTAGATTATGGCAAAGGTCTCTAATTTTGAAAAGTTCTTATTTTAATTGTCATTAAATAGATTCATTTGGGAATTTTTAAGGATCACTTGGGGATCTTGTTGAAATGCAGTTTCTGAGTCAGGGTATCTAGGGTGGAAATGCAAATTCTCAGAAGAAATTGAACTGGAATGAACTGGGTTAAAGTCCTGAAGCATGGTACATATGGTCATTGTCATTGTTGCACAGTCAAGAAAGAGTTGAAATTATATTTCAATATTTGGGAGAAAAGAGGAGATAGCCAGACCTTCACATTGTTAAATCAGAGGCACATAGCCTTTCGTTTTGTTTAATGAACAGGAAACACGTTCATGGATATTTTACAAACTTACATAGCTTAACAGGAGCAGAAAGCCTCATGTTTCTCTTGTGGAATGGCTGGTGGATTTCAATTGCTATCCTTCTGATTAACCGGCTGATGTCTACTCTACTAAGAAAGCTTCGTCTCTCTTTTGGCTCTAGAGGAAATTTTTTGTCTCGACTTCTCTAGCTGGTAATCATTGGTGTTCTTGTGCTTTCACACTGCCCTCCTGTGAGTCAGAATGGACAAGAAGACAATAGGTATCAGACTTTGATTGAGAGGGTGTGGGTCTTATTTGAATTTGATTTCTTCTGTGTCTAATTTGCTCTTTTCTTTTTTGTGGGGGGGCATCGCTGCCCTTTGGTGGTTATGGGAGTTACCTAGCCTTCCTCCTGGAGAGCTGCTGCTGGATTTGAACCGTCAAGCCCGTGGGCCGCAGTCCTGCACTCAACCACTATGCCACCGGGGCTCAGCCCCTAATTTGTTCTTTTGATAAACTCAGAAGTGATTGGTTTGAAACACCGATTACACTGACATTATCTCTTTAATGTAAAAAAGATAACTGGATCACCTAAGGGATTGCACACATGGGCAGCACATTTTTTGAGGGGAGACATAATTCAATCTATAAACATTCTCATAGAATATCATAGAAGCAAGAATATAAAATAATAATTAATATTAATATTTTATTTTATGAAAAATGAGGTAGATTTTTTAACAGATTTATACACTTCTTCAGTCTGACTTATAGTCAAAATAATTTAAAGCAACCATAGACCTCCCACTTTCTAAAGCATACTAATAACCTGGAAAACTATAATTTCACTTCATTTCAGTTTTATAAGATTTGCCAAAATAAATATTTATAAAAATTTCCATGCTATCTATCTAATGTGAATTTAAGCTAAATCTCAATAATTCTCTGATGAAGCAGATTCTGAGGTAAAAGAATATTTGGTTTTATTACCTTGGCAACATGAAAAGTTGGAGATTATTTGGACACTACACTTATTGTTCCTTTTAAAAAACCAACAGCCCTCAAGTAGAAAGAAAATGTTTTGAAAATGATGATGGCAACAAATGTATAAATGTGCTGACAAAATGGATGGATGTATGGATTGTGATAAGAATTGGAGGCGCTCCCAATAAAATGATTTAGCAAACAAACAAAAAAGCATCAGCAACTTTGGAAAGTTAAATTAGAGGCAAAAAAGACATTCTCCCTTTATAGGAATTAATTGCTATAATTTATACTATTACTCTATTGTATAGGTTTCCAAACATATTTGGTGTACCACCACTTCTCATAAATAAAATTTTTAGCACTCCATGGCAACTAAAAACTGCTCTACTATATAGGCCAAATCCAGGATGCAGTGTAAAGATTTGCTTTTGCAACTTCCTAGAGCACTTCAGTGGCACTACGGGGGAGGATCGCCCACTTTGGACAATACTCCATAACATAAAGGATGCTCGTTTAGGTTGGAAAGTAATTATAAGATGATAAAATGTATACAAAGAATATAATACATTATTTTCACAAGTTTGGTTCTAGTAGGAAAGACAGGGTTTAAGTGATTGCAGAAGGAGTATGTAGCCTTGATGGATATTCTGCATTTAAGTTCTGGAATTTTAGGTATCTTTTGTTGTTGTTGTTGTTCTTATATTTGTTGTTACTTATATTGTCTTGTGATTTTTAGTACTTTTATTGGGGGCTCTTATATCTCTTATCACAATCCATACATTTATCCAGTGTGTCAAGCACATTTTTACATATGCTGCCATCATCATTTTCAAAGCATTTTCTTGCCACTTGAGCCCCTGATATCAGGTATCCATTTTTCTCCCTCCCTCCCCCATCTGCTCTCTCTCACAAACCCTTAATAAGTTATAGGCTATTATTTCCACATTTTACATCATCATCTGTTGACCTTCACCCAAATTTCTCTTATTTGTCTCCTTGGGTGGTGGTTCTAGTGATCCTTGTGATTAATTCTCCATTTCTCCCAACACCCTCCCCTAATGCTCCTGGTATCTGTACTCTCATTGTTGGCCATGAAGGGTTTATCTATCCTGTATTCCCAGTGTTTGGGGCTCTTAACTGTTGCAGTGTGCATATTCTGGTCTAATCCAATTTGTAAGGGGGGAATTGGAGGTCATGATAGTGGGGTGAAGGAAACACCAAAGAACTAGAGGAAAGTTGTGCGTTTCATCAGTGTTATACTCTGCCCTGACTGGCTCCTCTCTTCCATGTGACCCCTCTGTGAGAGGATGTCCAATTGTCTACAGATGAGCATTGTGTCTCCATTTCATGTCCACACCAACCCTGCCACCCCTCCATCCCGAGTTGACCTTGGGTATGGTTTTATTGGGGTCTTAGATGCCTGATTCCTGATCCCATCGACACCTCATGATCACACAGACTGGTGTGCTTCTTCCATGTAGGTTTTGTTGCTTCTAAGGTAGATGGCTGCTTGATCGCTTGTCTTCAATCATTTAAGACCCCCAGATGCTATATCTTTTGAGAGCCAGGAACCATCAGTTTTCTTCACCACATTTGCCTATGCACCCATTTTGTCTTCAGCCATTGTGTCTGAAAGGTGAATGTCGCAGAATGCTGGATTGTCAGAACAAAGCATTTTTCTGTTAAGGGAGTACTTGAGTTGAGGCCCAATGCCCAACATAATTAACTTAATGCCCAACATAATTAACTTAATTACCAACAGATATGAGTACCTAGTTCTATTCCCTTCTCATGATATATTTATTTACATAAGTACATGCCTCTATTTAGGCCTCTATAAGTGTCCTTTGCCTCTTGGTTCTTTCCTCCATTTCCTTTTACTTTCCTCTTATACCATCATCATGTTTGACCTTCATTCGGATTTAGTAATTCCTCAGTGCTGCATTGCCTTTGATTAAACCCCACAAGACATCCTATGACCTTCCTTCCATTGATTTTAGTTCACTTGTTCTTTTGTCCCTGGGTTGGTTTACCCCACCACCTTCCTTTCTCTCACTTCCTCATCTTCCCTTTTCCCATATCCCCCTGAAACCATTAGTCCCATTCTTTTCATCTCCAAATTATTTACCTCACCTACCCTATCTAGATACACACACAGATACATTATTAAGTGCAAAAAAACAGGCAAAGGCAAATGAAACAACAAAGGAAGTCACAACCAACAAAACAATAACAACAAACTAAAACAAAAATAGAATAACAATAACAAAAGAAAGTCACCGACAAAAATGGAAAATCCTATAAATAGTTCAGGATCTGTTTGTTGGCCTTAGAAGTGTTTTCCAGTTGACTCTGATGGGATGCCACACTCCGTCTCCAGAATTTATTTTTGGTATTCCCCAGGGTTTCATCAGTCTGCTCCCCCTGCTGCTCTGTTGCATGACCGCAATGCCTTGCCCCAGCATGATGGGGCCAGACCATGCACTCTTCCGGCACTGTGTCTTCAGTGCTGTCCCCTACAGCACCATAGTTCAGTGGGGGACACCGTGTCCCGTGGTGGGGCCAGTACTACAGTCCTCCCCGTGCACTATCTACTCCAAACAGGAACATAGTTAATTGGTGGGCCTGGATGTCCTCTCTTCCCTCTCCATCTCTTTGCATTTTGCTTGTGTACTCTCATCTGATGCGTCCCTCTTCCCAAGCTGTAGGCCCAGTGCGGTCCTCTGAAGTGCCCATGCCATAGTTGCTGGACCACACCCCAGGAATATATGTATATTGTAACTTTTTTTTTAAGCTTACCTCAGTGGACTCATGTTGTACTTGTCCTTTTGTGTTTGATTTGCTTCATGTATTATGATTTCCTCCAGATAGTCCCATGCAGCCATATGCTTCATGTGTTCATCGCTGCTTTTTAGGTACACATAGAAATTCCATTGTGTGTCTGTACCACCGTTTTTTGATCTATTCATCTGTTGATGGAAATTTGGGTGGTTTCCAACACCTTGCAATTGTGAATTGAGCCACAATGAACATTGGAGCACAGATGGTTGACTGTGGTTTGTTTCTTGCCTCTTGCGGGTATATACCCAGTAGAGGGACTGCTGGGTCACATGGTAGTTCAATCTCCATCACTTCATTATTGCTTATTGATCTTGTATCCTGACACTCTGCCATATTTCTCTATCACTTCCAACACTCCACTTGTGGAGTTTCAAGATGTTTGATATATGAAATCATATATCGTATGTAGATAACTATATTTTCAACTATTTCTTCCCCAGACAAATACTTTTGATGTCTTTTGTTTTTCTTATGTTATTAGCTAGGACCTCCTGTACAATGTCAAATAGGAGTGGGGCCAAAGAGCATCCTCTTTTTCAGGGGAATTGTTTTAATATTTTCTGCATTGATTACTATGTTAGCTGTTGATTTTTCATATATCGCTTATATAATATTGAGAAAATTTTCTTCCATTCCTATCTTCTTTTGGGGGGGGGAGGGAATCACTGTCCTCTGGTGGCAATGGGAGGCCCAGCCTTGCTCCTGGAGAGCTGCTGCTGGATTTGAACGTCCAGCCCTGTGGGCTGCAGTCCCACATTCAATCACTATGCCACCGGGGCTCCATTCCTATCTTCTGGAATGTCTTAAACAGGAATGAGGGTTGGATCTTTTTTAATGTGTTTTCTGTATCGATCAATATTATCATGTGGTTCCTTTAATTTTTCATGTCAATAGGGCAAACAATACTAATAGTCTATTGTACGTTGAACCATCCATGCATCCCTGGTATGAATACTACTTGGTCATGGTGAATTGTTTTTTTTATATGCATTTGTATGCTATTGGCCAGTATTTTGTTAAAGATTGTTGCAGCAATGTTCGTTAGAGATATTGGTCTGCAGTTCTCAATTCTTCTCGGATCCTTGCTTGCTTTAGATATTAGAGTTAAACTAGCTTCATAGAAAGACTTTGGGAATTTTCTGTCTTTTTCCATGTTTTGGAAGAGTTTGTGTAGGATTTGTGTCAGTTCTTCCCTGAGTGCTTTGTAGAATTCTACTGTGAAGCCCCCTGACCCAGTGGTTTTTGGGGAGTGGGGTTGGGGGGGGGGGTGGAGATTGGTAATCCCCTGATAATCTTGTCTGTTTCTTCTAGTGCTGCTGAGGTTCTTGGCATCCATCTGGGATACTCTACAGAGGGATTGTTTGTATTTATCCATGTCTTCCAAGTTGTTGAATCTGTTAGAGTACAGACCTTCATAGTACTGTGTAATTGTCCTATTGATTTCATTAGGGTCTGTTGTAATGTCACCTGTTTCATCCCACATCCTTGCAATTGAAATGTGTTACTTCCTTTCTTGGGTTAGGTTTGCCAGGGGTCTATCAATTCTCCTAATTCTTTCAAAGAATGAACTATTAGCTGCATTAATTTTTTCCATAGTTGTCTTGCTTTCCCTCTCCTGTATCTTAGCCATGATTTTTATTATTGCTTTCCTTTTGCTTTTAGTGGAATTGTCCTGTTGACTCTGCTCTAATTAGTGTAAGTTTTGTGCCAGCATATCAATCATAAGTATCTCTTCCTTTTTCATGTATTGCTATCAGACTTCCTCTGATAAATGACTTTGCTGTGTCCCAAAGTTGTGGTTCATCGTAGTTTCATTCTCATTAGTTTCCTGATTTCATCTCTGATCTGCCCCAATATCTGGTCCTTTCGTAAATAGGGAGTTATTCATCCTCCATTTGTTTACTTTTGTTTTCCTCAGTGTCCTTTGGTTGATTTCCACCCTTATAGCACAGTGGTCAGAGGGAGACATCTGTATAATCTCTCTGTGTTTGAATTTATTCATGTTAGACTTGTGTCCCAGCATGTGGTTTATCTTTGAGTATTTATTATGTGGACTTGAAAAGAAGGTGAATATTTTGCATTTGGTGGAAAACTCTCAAAATATACATGACGTCAACAGGTCCAATTGTGCAGTTTAGGTCTGTAGCTTCCTTAAATTTCTTTCCTTATCATCTGTCTTTTTAAGAGAATGGTGTGTTAAAATCACCTGCTGTAATTGTTGAGCCTGTGATTTCTTTTTTCACCTTTTTTAGTGTATGATTTACGATTTGTTTTGGTCTCTCGTTGTGTGTGTATATATTTGTTATGCCCACTGGTCCTCAGTCTGTTTCCTTTAGCACTATATAGTATATGACCCCTCCTTGTCTTTTGTTAGGGCTTCTCCCTTGAGATCACTTTGGTCAGAGTTTAAGATTGTTACACCTGCTTTTTTTGAATTGCCATTTGTTTGGTATGTTTTCTCCAGCCTTTAATTCTCAACCTGTTTTTGTCTACGAGCTTGTCATGTATCGCTTGCTGGCAGCAGATCGATGGGTTTTGTTTTCTGAGCCCATCTGTTAGCCTCTGCCTTTTAAGCCTGACTTAAACCCACTGATATCCAGTTATTATACTCATCAGTGGACTCTGTGATCCACCTTATACCTTTTGTGTTGGATGTTTTCTTACCTATCTATCTTATCTGTTTGTGTTGTATATATGTGTGGTTGTTTTTTGCCTTCTTTCCACTATCGAGCTAATGTTATCTTGGGCAACTTTTTTCTCTTCGACATAATGGGTGAAGTTGTTCCATGTGATGGTGTCTTATATGCTCTGGGTGAGTATTGAACTTTTGCCCATACTGGGTGGGCAAGGATCTCTTGTAGGGATGGGTTTCTTTTTATGTATTCTTTGAGTTTTTCTTTGTCTGGGAAAACTCTTATTTCTCCATCTATCTTGATAGATAATTTGGCCAGGTACAGTACTCTTCAGTTTGCGTTCTGCTTCTTCTATTTTTGGAATATATTGCTCAATTTCATCCTCTTCTTCATTGTTCCCATTGATTTGTCTGAATAAATTCTTATTTGGGTAACTTTATAGGTGACTATTTGCTTTACCCTCACTCCTCTTACGATTTTCTCCTTTCCCTCATTGTTGAAAAATTTTATTACGTGTCTTGGTGACTTCTTGGGATTCAGTCTACCTGGTGTTCTTTAAGCCTCCCATATGGTTAACTGATTTTCATTTATTTAAGCTGAGGGAAATTTTCTTCAAAGAATTCCCCTGCTCTTTTTGCTGCAGACTTCCTTGTTGAGTCTTGTTCTGGCAGTCCAATTATTCTAATATTGTTCCTTTTGATTGCATCAGACATGACTCTCAGGTTTTCTTCCGCTTCTCTGATTCTTATTTGACTGCTTTTCCAATGTGTTGAGGTCTGCTTGTTATCCTCTAGGTCACTGGCATGATTCTCTGCTTCCTCAAGTCTGTTGGCAAAGTTTGTTAATTTGCTGCTGGATTTTGTTATTTTATACCTTAGGTCTTCTATTTCCCCTTATTGTGATGCCTTTATCTCCTCTATTATGTCATCCTTTTTCTGTCTTGCTTCCTTCATACCCTTTATACCTACAAGCAGGATTCTGTAAATTCCTGTCTGTGGCAGTTCAATGTCTGCTTCTTCTGTGCACGTTATTAGGCTAGTTACTTCTTCCAGCATTGTTTTCTGTTACTCCGTTTTTTTCATTGAGGCTGTTGGGTTTATTTCTCCCAGCCTTTAAATCTGCATGGACTGCTGCTTAACTGATAAGACTATGGACCCTCAGTCCTCTCTATTGGTTCCTTGTTTCTTGTGGTATATTGCATTCACATCTTAGAGCATTAGGTTGAAGTCTGGTCCCTATTTCCCTGTGGAGATATAAACAACACCCTCCCCTTGGATGGGTTAGTGCCATGTTCCCCCACTACCGATGTCTTCCCCTTTCCTCATTTTATTCCATCATTTCCTGGAGTATGATATTTTTATCTTCTTTGGACCCCTTGGATGTCTTTCTTCAATTTCATTGGTTCTTGTTCACATACTACCTCATCTAACAGTTAAATATATACATTTTTTAAAAATATAGTGGCCATATATTCCTTCCATCTTATTTTGATGTTCTGCGAACAGTTCATTAAAAAAAAAACAGGATTTCCCACTACTATAATTCAAGGTTTTGGGATTTTTTTCCCTCAATTCTTTTAGCTCGAGAACTATAAAGCAATTCCTTTTTGTTGTTGTTGTTTTTACCACCAGGTCTTTGCACATTTCCTTATTCTGCTTCAATTTTTCTTCTTTCATAGCTTTGTCACCCATCTATACACATGAATATACTTTCAGCATAGGTGAAAATATATTGTCAAACATATAATTATTGTTCCATTCTCTTTTTCACTTTGTATCTCTTTCAATGCATCCACTCATAAATTATTGATACTGCATGATTGTGGATATAATAGGATTTACCATTTTGGCTACCTATTTGTGCTCTTCCTAGTGTCTTCCTTTGTTTTTAACATTTCTTTGTTGACTTCCTTAATATTATATATTGCCTTCCCATCACTCCTGTTAATATGAGTCTAATCTTTGATTACTAATTTTCCCAAGTAGGATTTACTTTGCTTACCTCTGGTAAGGTTTCCATCTTTGTGTGTCAAAGTTTGTTGTTGTTGTTGTTGTTGTTGTTGTTATTTCATATTATTAGTCTTCACAAGACAAAACAGGTGTGTAAGCAAATGTGAAGAAAGTTGATGGTGCCCAGTTATCAAAAGATGGCGTGTGGGGTATTAAAGGCTTGAAGATAAACAATCAGTCATCTAGCTGAGAAGCAACAAAGTCTACAGGGAAGAGCCTGTGTGATCATGACATGTCGATGGGATCAGGTATCAGGCATCAAAAACCCAGAACAAAATCATATCAATGTGAATGAGGGAGAGGGCCGAGTGGTCACCCAAAGTCCATCTATAGGCAACTGGACATTCCCTTACAGAAGGGTCACAAGGAAGAGAAAAGCCAGTCAGGGTGCAGTATAGCATCAATAAAACATTCCTCTAATTCTTTAATGCTTCCTCGCACCCTGCCCCACTTTCATGATCCCAATTCTCCTTACAAATCTGGTTAGACCAGAGCATTTCCACTGGTACACATAAGAGCTCACAACACAGGGAGTCCAGGACAGATAGGATCAATGGTTAGAGTTGTGATATAAAGAGGGGAAGGGGGAAGGTGGGAGAACAAAGGGAGAACCAATCAGAATCATATACATATAGCTCCCTTTCAGGGTTGTGGACAACAGAAAAGTGGGTGAAGAAAAACAGTGGCCAGTGAAGACATGAAAAAAATTAAATAAATGATCAAGGGTTCATGAGGGAAAATGGGTGGGGGAGGGGGGGAAAATGAACTGAATCTAAGGACTCAAGTAGAAAGAAAATGTTTTGAAAATAATGATGGAGACATATGTATAAATGTGCTTGACACATGGATATTATATATGGGTTGTGATAAGAACTATACGATGATTTTTAAAAAGAAGCATTGTTGACAAAGAAAAAAATAGTCTTCACAATATTTGTCCTTCTATGGTTGACATATTTCACTTAGCAAAATATTCAATATATTCAACCATGCTATGAGGTATTTTGCAGCTTCATTGTTATTCTTAACATCAAATTATATGTACCATAGTTTGTTTACCTATTCTTCCACTGATAGACCTTTATGTTGTTTCCATGTTATTTTCTTTTGTGAATAGAGCTTCAAAAATAAACAAAACCATACCACTCACTGAATTAAGCTGATTCTGACTCATATTAACCTTATAGGGTAGGGTAGAATTGCCCCAGTGGTTTTCTGAGACTAAACTGCTTTTTATAAGGGTGCAAAGCCTCATCTCTCCCCTATGATAAATTAAAAATGTGTATATATATATTTATATTTTTATATGCCACAGTTCTTATTTCTTTGGAATATATTCTTAGTAGAGAAATTGCTGGTTTATATGGTATTTCTAGTTCCAGAACTTTAAGGAACATTTTCCACAATGAGTTTACCAATTTACAGCCCCATAACTAGTGTATGTATATTTTTATTTCTCATATCGACCCACCCTTGAACTATTCCATCCAGTTCCTTTACTTCTTCATTGCTTCTAAGTTCAAAAGCTAGTTTCAGAGTCTCTTCTGACATTCATTTTGGTTTTTCTTCCCTGTCTTTTTAAAGGTCATTGTTTTCTTTATCAGTAATATCCCTGGTTTCATCTCCAAGCTCATCTGATCTTCAGTCATTCGCGTTCACTGACAAATCTATTTATGAAGTGGCCTCTAAATTCAGGTATAACACACTCACATTCGTATTGTACTTCTAATGGATGTGCTTTTTAGTTTTCTTCAGCTTCAACTCCAACTTCAAAAAAATCTCATGGTCATTGTGCCCACACTGACTCATAGTAACTACATAGGGTTGTGTAGCAGCTGGTGGTTTTGAACTGCCAACCTTATAAGCAGCCCATCACATAACCATTACACCACCAGGGCTCCTTTCCTCAGCTTGAGCTTTCCTGGGGAGTGAAGGGTCTTTTTAACAGTTAGCAGGAGCCCATGTGGAGTAGTAGTTTCTTGTTGGACTGAGCTCTGACAGGAAAGAATAGGGTTTGAGATAAAGAGCTAGTTGCAAATCCTCTCTAGCCTATTTCATCTGTGCTCTTCAAATGAATATGTTAAAGTTTAATCTGTGCACCTAGAAATGTGAACTTCTTTGGAAATGGCATCTTTCTTTGAACATGTGGTCACACCAGAGGGGACTGGATCCCAATGACATCTCAGTAGTATCCAATAGAAAAAGGAAACTGCACAGAGATACACACAGGAGAAAGATGTCAGGTGAAGATGTGTCCACAGGTCAAAGAATGCAAGAATTGTCAGTCTCGACCAGATAGATGTAAGAACAGAAATGTGGAAGAGTTCCTATCACAGCTCTCAGAAAGAATCCATATGGCCATTAATATGATTTGGACTTCTAGTCTTCCAAGCTGGAAGTTAATAAGTTTATATTAAAGTGACCAGATTTTAAGTGGGACTAAGGAGTGTGTGTTCTTGATTAAGAATTTGATTTATGTGGAGCAACAAACATTTTCATAGAATGCAAAAATCGTATTTTAATATATTTATTTTAATTTTAAAATGCCACGGGATGCAGACAAATTGTTAAAAAGCAGGACGTCTGGTCACTAAAAGTCACCTACTTTGTGTTATTGTGTGACAGCATTCTTATATGAGGGATTTTAAAAAATTCCACTCTATGTTCATTTAATTTCCCTGAACTTTTTACAACCCCTGAGTAGTTATCAATCTGATATTTTTCAGACTTTTCACTTTCCCTCAAATCTGGTGGAAGTGTAATTGTTTCTTATTTTATCTTTACCTTGATTTCCCCTAAGAATGCATAATGTTTTAAATGTTATTTCAACAGTTTGGGTTTCTCATTGTATGAGTACAATTTTGTCTTTTTCTGAAGGGTTATTCCTGGCAAGTCCATCTGTCTACAATTTTGGTAATTTGTGTTTTTGTCACACTCCATTAACTGATCTATTCTTTGTCTTTTATGCTGAGATAATTCTTCCACCAAATCTGGAAAATTCCTAACCAGCTATCATAAAATATTGCTTCAGATTTATGCTTTCTTTTCCTTCAATTAGAACAATCTTAGATTTTTTCATAGTTTTCTCAGTGCCATGCAATTTGTCTTTTGCACTTTTATTCTCTTTCCCTCTGGATTTTGTATACTGCCTAGTTTCTGAAGAAATATCCTTCAATCTATTAACAATTTTTCTTCTGTCAGGGTAATTTTAGGTTAAGCATGCCCTTTGAATTATTCCATTGTATCTTTTATTTCGATAAATATTGTTGACTAGTTTTCAAAGATATTTGATCACTTGTTACAGCTTCTTATCCCATGTGTCCATTTTCAAAATTAACTTAGATTTTGTGTAAGAGATTTTATTTAAAATATTTTTTTTACCCCTTACCCTCCTATTTAAAATATTTTACACTGATTGCTATTTCATTGTCCTTGAACTACTAGGGTGTTGGTTTCCATTGTTTATTTTTTTTCACTGATTCTCCCACATGGTGCCTTGCTTAGTTATTTTTGACTGTGGGCTGTTCAATTACTTTGGGATTTATCATAGAAAGGCATTGAGGATTGGTATGTATGATAGGTTCTTGCAGAGCTTTGCTTTTGCTTCTTTCAGGTGGTCTTTGGGACACCAACAACTGGGGATCATTCTAAATTAAATTCCCAGCTTGTGTTCTATTAGACCACCCATATGTTAAATATTCAGGCTTCAAATATATGTGAGGATTGGTTGGGCTATAAATTCTCAAAGGTTTGTTTTCTCTTCTGTTCAGCAGCACCTGTGTTTGAGCGATAGCATTTCCAGTTTGCTTTTACATGGAGAGTGCTGCCTATTTGCACTCAGTCTTCTATGGAAAGTGAGGATCTCCTGTTAGATCCCCTATTTGTGGGTGAACTTGCATGTTGTATCCTCTTCTTTGAGCCAGGCGAGACCATAGGAGCCAAAGTTTATATTCATTTAGCCTTAAAACTTTTCTTGGAGTGAAAGTCTGTTTCAGTAAAACTCCTTACTTTTCAGTCCCTGAATAGAGAATTTTTACTCTCTTGTCACTTCTTTTTCAGAGGACTTGGTTTTTTTTTTTTTAATCTTATCTAAATGGCTTAATTTTTCAGGGCCAGAAACAAAAGTTATATTGATTTTTAAAAGCCATTTTATTTCTCCTGATAGACTCACACTGTATATAAAGAATGTTGCTATGTTAGCCAGCTCTTAAAAGAAATTACTCAGGAAATTTGATCATTTATATTATTTTCCCACTTTTACACCATACTGCAAAGCTGGAGAGTCCCATTCTGTCACACAATTTGCTGGTTGTCACAAACTTCACAATATTAAGATCTTACCTGCATTATTTTTATCATTGTTGTTTTCTCTTCTCTTCAAAATTCTGTAGCAATAGGTTTACTTTTATCTGTGGTTATGTGCTTTATAATTCATGTGTATGTATATTTTGACATAACTGCATTAACCTTTTATATTAAATTGTTTACACAGAAGTTTCTTTGTGGTGCAAATGGTTAAGCACTTGGCAGGTCATCATAAGTTGGCAAATCAAACCCACACCCAGAAGCACTTCAGAAGACATCCCTGCTCACAGCAGCCAATGCACAGATAGGACCACAGGGCTGTCCCACCTCAAGAAATGACATTCCCTTACTGACTCAGTGCTACAGGGGACAGCACTGGAGACACTGCAGAGAGCGTGTTCCGTCTACCCCATGCACAGCATGGTGAAACTCAAAGGGAGTGCGACAGGTAGCAAAGTAACCCAGCCCCTGAGGAATCCTGAACATAGACTTCTGAGGGCTTGACACCTCATCAGACTCAACTGGATGACACTCATGAGGGTCAACCGACAGATCTGGAACTATTGTTTTTTTTTTCCTTGTTTTGTTTTTGTTATTTGTTTTTGCTTTTCTTTCACCCTATGTCTATCTATAGGACAGGAAGGACAAACCATCTGGAGGAGAAAACAATAGGACTGGTGGTTTGGGCCAGGAGAGGGGATGGAAGACAAGGTGGAGAGGGTAGCCAACAAACTCACGGATAAGGGAACAACAAGATATCTTCCTTGATGTCAAAGAGGTCCTATCATGCCTGGTGGGGCTTAATCAAGTGCAATGTATCTGAGAGGAATTACTGAGAGCCGAATTGAAGGTGAGCATGACAGTGGGATACGACAGTGGGATACAGGAAGGTAAAAGGACATAGAGGAAAGAAATAGGAAGCAAAAGCTATTTGTAAAGGTATAGCTATAGGCATGTATATATGTACTTATACTAATTTATAATGAAAGGAATAGAGACCAATGTACATATATTTATATATTAATTATTAAGATAACAGACAGAGTTTGGACCTCTACTCAAGGTCACCCTTAACACAAGAACACTTTGTCTAATAGCCTGGCACTCTTTGATACTTGTGTTCCTGACATGATCACTGAAGACAAAATGGGTGCATAAGCAAATGCGGTGAAGAGAGTGGATGGTGCCTGGCTACCAAAAGAAATAGCATCTGGAGTCTTAAAGACTTAAAGTTAAACAAGCAGCTATCCAACAGGGAAGCAAATAAACCCACATGGAGAAAGCACACCAACATGTGTCATCATTAGGTGTTAAAAGGATCAGGTAATAAAGATCAAAAGATTCAAAATAAGCAACTATCTTGATGAAAGAGGGGGTTTTAAGTAGAGATCCAAAGTCCATCTGTAGACAATTGGATATCTCCCCCCCACAGAGAGGTTATAAGGAAGAGATGATTCAACCAATGTGCAGTATAGCACTGTTGAATTACACATAATTCATCTAGTTCCTGAATGCTTCCTCTCACCCATTCTCCCGACTGCCATGACCCATTTTTACCTTTCAAATCCAGCTAGACTGGAGAACACATATTGCTACAGATAGAAATTCAGGACAGATAAACCTCTCAGGAATAGTAGTGGGAGTAACACCATCATGAGAGTAAGAAGGTGTCCGGGGAGGGGAAAGGGAGAAAATTGGGGAGCCCATCACAAGGTTGGATGTATACCACACCCAAAGGGAATAACAGGAATGTGGGTGAAGGAAGACAATGGACATTGTAAGATAAGAAATAGCAATAATGTGTAATTGATCAAGAATTCTCAACGGTGGTAGCATTGGGGAGAGGAGGAAAATGAGGAGTTTATACATATGATGACAGCATACGTGAAAATATGCTTGATACAATTGATGTTACAAGAGCTGTAAGAACCCCCAATAAAATTATATTATTTTAAAGAAAAGGTAGGTCTTGGAATCCATCTCATAAAGGTCACAACTTTGAAAGTACACAGCAGTTCTACTTTGTACATATGGAAGTCACCATGAGTCAGAACTAACCAAATCATGAAAGAAAACAATATTATTGACATATCATTTCCCTTTTCCTCTCAGATCCTTCTAGATTCCCTTTTATAGATTTGTTTTCCAACATGGCAACCCTCCTTTAAAAGAACACTGCTTCCTTGCCTTAACCTGAAACTTATGTACACCCTTATGGACTAACCATAGTAGAAGTGCATCTAAAAAGTGCCTTGTTGCTAGCTGATTTCATCTGATTTTTTTTTTATCAATTGTCAAATGCTGGATTTCATAAAACACTGAGGGAAGAAATTCCTTTGTGTGATGTATAGAGGTCAGATACAACATTGGCAGCATCTGCTAGAGGCCTAATTAGATGAGTTAGCTAGGCAGAAAAAGAGAAAGTATTGGGATGAGCCCTGGTGGCATAGTGGTTGTGCAGCAGCTCTCCAGGAGCAAGGCTGGACCTCCTGCTCTCACCACCAGAGGGCAGTGATGCCCCCCCATAAAAAGCAAAACAGAAAAAAGAAAGGATTATGGCATAAAGAATATTGCCGATAGCAGAAGGAGCATTTGCAAAGTCTCTGTGAAATAACAGAACACGATGTTCCGAAGGAAACGAAGAAGACCCTGGACTATGTGCGGAAAGCCAAGGGAATGTGGTGCAGGAGGTGTAAGGGAATGAGGAGGAAAGGAGACAGGAATCAATCACATGAGGCCTAACAGACTGCTTACATTAAGGGAAAACTAATTCTAAGGTGCTTTAAGGGTTGGGCGTTAGAGGTAAACTGAAGCAGAGACACAAGTATGTGAGCTCTCTGAGCATGGGTGGCTACTGACTGCCATAATGGCTCATCTGCAAAAAATAATTTGAGGTGATCATGAAGCCAGGCTTACTAGGTTTTGTCATCATTTATTATTTCAAATCAGAAAACTGAGACACAGGGATTTTTCTAGTGATACATTGACTTCATAACATTTCCTGTTACCTCCTTTCAGAGTCCATTCTGTACCAGCTATTGCTTTGGGTGCTTTCTTGTAAGTCCCAAACCATAGCCATGTTATGTACAACAGAAAGAAACATTGCCCAGTCTTGCACCATGCTCACAATTGTCACTATGTTTGGGCTCCTTGTGACATCCTCTGTGTCAATCCATCTCTTTAGGGGGTCTCACTACCTGACAAAGCATGGCATCCTACTCCAAAGCCGGATTCTGCATGACAGCCACCCTAAGGGCACAGGCTGAGGGCTCATGTCCTCACTCCAAGAACAGTCTGGAACTGCTTCTTCCAAGACAAACTTGTTCGTTTTTCTGACAGCCCATGGTACATTTGGTATTCTTCCACAACACCCTAATTCAGAGGCATCAATTCTTCATCGGGCAGCCTTACTTGCTGTCCAACTTTCACATGCAGCTGAAGAGACGGAAACACCACGACTGAGGTCAGGCAAGCCTTAGTGCTCGAAGCGATGTCTTCTTTTTTTTTAACTCTAGAAAGAAGATTTTGCAACAGATTTATCCAATGCAATACTCCATTTGCTTTCTTATCAATTGCCTCCTTGAACATTGATTGTTGATCTGAGCAAAATGACATCTTTGGCAACTTCACTATTTTCTCCATTTATCATGATGTTGCTGTTGATTTAGTTGTAAAGATTTCTTCGTGTTGTATTATGGACTGTAGCCTTTGTCCTTCATTTTCAGGAAGCAACGTTGTCATCGGAACAGTTCAGCTTTTTAATGAGGAGTCCTACCATTCCAGTGTATAAAGTCCAGCTTCGCAGGTACAGGGAGGTTGAGTAAGTATGGTGAAAGTTCACAACCCAGATGGACGCCTTTCTGGATTTTAAACCTTGCAGTTCTGTTTGAGTGGCCATCGCCTCCTGGGCCATGCACAGGTTCTCCATGAGCACAATGAACTGTCCCAAGATTCCCACAGTCACATGCCTTATACAATCAAGAACAACAAAAAGTAAATATATTTCAGGTATTCTCTATTTTCAACTAAGATCCATCAGACATGAGAAAAGATGTTTCTCTTTCGACATCCTTTTTTGAATTCAGAAATTTTGACCATTTCATGTTCTGCAATAAGCATTTTTAAATTGACTTCTGCAAAGCTTTACTTATATCTGATAATACTCTTGAATGATTCCTGCATCCTGTTGGATCATCTTTCTTTGAAATAGGCACTAATGTGGCTTTCTTCAGTAGAAAAGGTACTCAAAAAGTAAACAAATAGTAACCAGCAATATAATAGTAGACAATAAGCAAAAAAATAATATCAAACATACTGCCCTGGAGTCAATGCCAACTTCTGGCAACTTTATCGGGCAGGGCAGAACTGGACCTGAAAACTCTTAATGGATGGATGTGACTGTGTTCCCATAGCTTTTATTTCCTTCTCTTCCAGAAAAGTTTCTATGAATGTCATATTTACTTTCATCCAACTATAGCTCCTTTTCTCTTCTCCCAGATGAAAATTCATGATAGGGAAGAAAGAAATAGAAGTTGTCAAAGATTTCATTCTATTTAGGTTAGCAATCAACATCCATGGACACAGAAGCCAAGGAACCAAAGGATACATTGCATTCGTAAATCTGTAGCAAAGTCCTCTTTCTACTATTAAAGTTTAAAACTACTGATGCAATTGATGACTAAGGTGCACCTGATCCAGGTCATGATGTTTAAATAACCTCCTGCAAAAATGGGACACTGGAAAGGGATTACTGAAAAAGAATTTTCATTCAAATTGTGTTGGTTAAACAATATTGAATACACCATAGACTGAGAAAGTCAGTCACGGAGAAAATATAACCAGGATGTTCCTTAAAATCCAGGATTATGTGATGAACTCAAAGATAGCGACTATTGTGCATAATATGAAGGACTTGACAACATTTTGTTGTATTATACAGAAATCCATTCTAAATCTCAGCCAATTTCATGAACTCTCAGAATAATAACACATAGCAGATAATATTGACTAAAATCTCTCCTCTAAAACTTATCCTTTCATTCATTTATTTTTAAAATAGCTTTATTGAGGTATGTTTTATGTACCATAAGATGCATCCATTGTAAATATGTATGGTTCAATATTTTTTTAAACTTTTTATTGTGACTTGAGTGAAGGTTTACATAGAAGGTCATATGATTTGTTATTATTATTATTATTATTATTATTATTATTCAACAATTCATGCACATCTGTTTCCTATCTCTCATTACAATCCCCTGAATATACCCTAGTCCCTTGTTGCTACATCTGTCCTTTCCTCCATGTCTTAACTTTTCTGAACTACATCCTTGAGTAAATGCTACTCTTTTGCAAATAAATTGATTATTATTGTAAGGTGCACATATATCACTAATGTTTCTAGTCCCCATATAGAACTGTCTATTGAGTGTCTGAAAAGATAGTCATGTGTGAGTTCATTTCCACACCTAAAGGGTAGCTAAGGGTCATAGTCTTGGGATTCCTCCAGTCTTTATACATCCATTAAGTCAGGTCTCCTAATATTTTTTATTTTGTTCCATGTTTTTCTTCCACTCTACTACAACCTGACAATTTTATCTCTTTCAAAGAGCAGTTGGTAGTGTAAGCCTGGCACTGTCTAGTTCCTCTAGTCTTAGGATCACGGAGAGAGATGTTCAATGTTCCTGTGGTCTTTCGTACAGTGTATTAATTGTTTTGATGTGTCTTCAGTTTTCATTATTCATCTTTCCTCCGAGTGGTGAAGTACCAATATTTGCACCTTTACATGGCTGCTCACACTTTCAAGAATGAATATTTACCAAAATAGGAAGTAAATCATGATCATTGTGACTACCTTATGCCAATTGACCTGGTATCCCTTTAAACTATGGTCCTTAGCCAACAGGCTCAGCAATATATTTCAAGGTGTTTGGCTATGAGGTTTTCACAAATTTGTCCACTCTAAGCTTTATCACATTCAGGATATATTTGCCACAAAGTTAAACACCAAGGAACAAAAAAATCTCCTGTTTCAAATCTATGTTTTTTTCAGGTATAATCCCACTTACTGTCTCATACAAAACCAACTGTATGTTTATCCATGCATCCGTTCATCAATTATCTTTATTGAAATATTGTGTAGCAGTATTTAACTCTATATCCTTTACCTCTTGTTCTCCTTTAAGTGTCTTTCCCTTCCTCCATCATTCTTGCCCATCTTTGTGTAACACTTTCTCTTTCACCTAATTCTGCCCTCAAGCTTGTGACTGCCCTCATGTCTTGGTAACCACCAAAGAATGTTTTCAAACTATGATGAACTTTTCTATATTTTTACAGTAGTAACCTTATGAACCTTTTTTTTCTTAGCGGATTGCTTAATTTAATTAAGCATACTGTCCTCCAACTTCATCAGGGTTATGTACTGTTTCAAAGATTCACTGTTGTTATTCATGAACGTTGTATGATTTTACCGTATGTGTGTATGTATGGGTATTGTTATTGTTTTCTTTGTTCCACATAATTTTCTGCACAGAGTTCATTTTGTTTGTTGGTTTTCTTGTCATTTTTTTTTGCTGTTGTTTTAATGTCTGCTAAATATTTATAATCCTCCTCTTTTTATTTTGTTGTTTCTTTTTTGAAGATACCCTGTAAATTGTTCATTTTTCCCAAGTATAAAATGGTCTTCTTCACTTCGGTTATGAATTGTCTGAGGAGCACATCTGACCTCATGTTACATAAGCGGGAAGAAGAATCAAACTTCACATCTGCTCAAGAATAATTGCTATGGGCAGAGATGAGACATGTCTCCAATCTTCAGCCTTCTTTATTTTATTCTGATGCCAACTGTCCCTCTTGTGGCTGGATTTAATATTCTGTTGCAATGGCTTAATAGAACTCACAGACAATATTTGCAATTATGTCATTTATTTGGGGAGCTAACAGGTTACAAGCATTAAGGATACTATTTTTTTTGTCTGCTTTGCCTCTTTCCAATCATTCCAGTAGACATAGTCCTCTTTCTCTGGTATGCAGCCTTTAACTTCATGTCTCATTGGCCTCTCTTCTATTTAGGCAAGTGTTGCAGATAATGCTAATGCTAATAAATGCCCAAAGGACACCCTACTCTGCAAATCAGCCTCCTGCTGCAAAGTCCTCAGTTTTGCTTGTTCTGTTGGCTAGAAAGCCCACCAGTCTGTCTTATTTGGCTGTTTCCATTTCCACTATCTCAGACACACTCTGCTTTCATGGTTAATTGTTTTTGATGGTTGTGAGTCTCCAGGCTTACATCTGAAATTGCCCATTTTAAACTCAGGAAAATGGTAAAATGACCCATCATCTCATATTAGAGTCTCATGCAGCCTAAAAGCATGTTCCCATCCATTAAGTTGCAAAAACCAAGAGTAAAAGAACCAAGTACTTGTACTTCATTGCACATGAAATCTACTTGACTTTTTCTCCATTTGGAAGGTCTGTAACTACTTTATTCCTTCTGTTTACTCTCTGATTGTCATCAGTACAAATTGATGGTTCCATGTTGTCAGTCTTGTTGGTTTATTTTACTTAGGATATGTCTAATTCTGGGGCTTTCTGAGTGATGTTGCTATCTAAGTTAACTAGTGTTATTTTTATTTCTGTACCAAGAACTTCCCTCAGTCTTTTTTTTTGTAAGATTGGTCTGGTTTGCACAAATTTCTTTAACTTATATTCATGTGAAAATGCTCTAATTTCACCATCATATTTGAGAGACAATTTTGCTGCATATATGATTGATTGGCAATTTTTCTCCTTTCTGAGTTTTTAATGTATCATCCCATTACCTTATGGTTTGCATAACTTCTACTGAGAAATCATAGTTTAATCTTACAGTTTTGCATTTTAGGTAATTTTTAGTGGCTTCTGAACAGTTTCCAGGATTTTTTTCTTTGCATTTGGTTTTGGAGAGTTTAATTACAGTAAATCTCTAGTGCTTTTACTTTGAAGTCTGTCCTGTTTGGGGTTGGTTCAGATTCTTTTTATTTTTTCATCATGTTATGGAAGTTTTCTAACAACATTAACAACTTTTATTTATTCTTTCTGTTCTGAAATTTAGATCACATATATATTATTCCTCCTGTTGGTGCCACATACTTCTTAAGTTTCTTCTGATTTGCTCTTGTTGTTGCTATTCTAGCAGATAAGTATTTATAGATTTGTCTTCAAACTTCCATGTATTCTATTTTACTTCTTTGCTTTTTCAATGAATTATATAATTCTGAAATCTTAGTATTACACTTCTGAATTATTGTTTTCTGTTTGGGAGTAGTTTATAATTTTCATTTAATTTGTCAGTTTGTTCTTTTAGTATTTTCCCAAATTCCCTAAAAAAAAATTTTTTTTCCTTCCTTTTTGGCATGTTCCTTGATTTTACCTGCTGATTTCTCTATCTTCCTTTCAATCCACAGAAGGAGTGTGAATACTGTTTAATATAGTCAAATACTATTTTCAAAAGTTCAGGAAATTTCTACCAAGTATTCAGAGAGGAGCTTACACCAAATTCTGCACAAACCCTTCCAGATTATAGACAGGAACAGCAAACCCCCATCATTCTATGATGCCAGCATAATCCTGATACCAAAACCAGACAGACCCCACAAAGATAGAAAACTACAGACCAATATGAACACAGATGAAAAAATTCTCAACAAAATTTTGGCCAATAGAATCCCACAGCATATAAAAATAATAATGCATCACAACCAAGTAGAATTTGTCCCAGGGATGCAGGGATTGTCCAACATTCAAAAAACAACCAATTTAATCCATCAAATTAACAAGAAAGAGTATAGGAACCATATGATCATATCAATTGATGTAGAAAATGACAATATACAACACCCATTCCTAAGAAATGCTGTCCAGAAGACAGGGTTAGATGGGAAAATCCTCTAAACAACAAAAGTCATATATGAAGAAACAATAGTCAATATTAAACTAAGTGGAGATGAGCTGAAGACATTTCCACCGAAGAGGGTAACCCCACAAGGATATATATCCCTTATCCCCACTCTTACTCAATATTGTACCATAAGGCAACAGCAATAAATCAAGGGAGTACAAATGGGCAAAGAAGTGAAACTTTTGATATTTGTAGACAATATGATGTTATATAGAAAGAATCCTAAGGGGTCCAAAAATAATATTGTTGAAAACCATTGCGGGGTTAAGGATAGTAGCAAGATACAAGATTAACAAGCAGAAATCAATTAGATTTCTATATATCAATGATGAGAATATTGAAAAAAATCAAGAAAGAAGACCATTCACAATAGCCACACAAAAGCTGAAATACCTAGGAAGAAACCTAACCCCAAAAAACAAAAGCCCCATACAAAAAGAACTACAGAACAAAGAAACCAAAAGGGATCTACACAGATGAAAGAATATCCTGACTTTGTGAATTTCAAAATTCAATATTGTGAAAATGTCAATATGACCTCAAGCAGCCTCAAATTCAATGTAATCCCAAGCCAAATTCTAGCATCATTCTTTAACGTAATAGAAAAACTAATTACCAACTTCATATGGAGCAGGAAGAAGGCCAGGCTAGACAAAGAACTTGTCTAAAAAACAAATTTAGTAGTGTTGCACTAGCTGATGTCAAAACCTTCTACACAGCCACAGTTGTCAAAACAGGCGGTATTTGTACAATGATAGAGATACAGAACAGTGGATCTTGACAGAAAACCCCAAAGTAAAATCATCTCCATACAGATGATGACTGACTTTTTTTTAATAAAGGTCCAATAGGCATTAAATGGGAAGCAGATGCCCTCTTCAATAAATGTTGCTAGAAAACCTGGATATGCATCAGTAGAAGAATGAAACGAGATCCCTATCTCACCCCATGCACAAAAACAAACTTCAGGTAAGGCCTAAAGATAAAACCCAAATTTATCAGGATCATCAATGAGAATAGTGGAACAAATTTAAGTGCCCTAGTACAGATATAACAAAGTCACCAGATATAACAAAGAAGCACACACCATGGAAGGCAAAATAGATGAATAGGACCTATTTAAAACAAAACATTTATGCACATCAAAATATTTCATTCAGAGAGTAAAGTAAGAGCAGACAGACTGGGAATAGATATTTAACAATAACATAATTGACAAAGGACAATTACAAGTACTGCATTATACTATAAGCCTACAACAAGGAAAAAAAAAAACCCTTACAACCCTCTGCAAAGGTAAGCGAAGGACCTGGAGAGATGATTAACACTGGATAATAAACACATGTGGAAATGACTCTCATTCGCTAGTTATCCAGGAAATGCAAATCAAAACAACCATGAGATACCATCTGACACCCCTCACCATCGCCCAATTAAAACAACAACAACAATCGCAAAGAACACGCGATTCTGGAGAGGTTATGGTGAGATTGGAAAACATATTCACTGCTGGTGGGCTTATAAATATATAAAGCCTTTGTGGAAAGCAATGTGATGATTCTTAAAACAGATGGCAATTGAAATACCATATGACCCGGGAATACCATTACTGGGCATATCCCCCAAAGAAATAAGAAACAGGGCACGAATAGAAGCGTGCTCCCCAAGTTCATGGCAGCACAATTCACAATAGCAAGGAGTTGGAAACACCTAAATTCCCAGCAGGAGGAGATTGTGTGTGTTTATTTTATATATATATATATATGTGTGTGTGTGTGTGTGTATATATGTATATATATTCGAGTATAAGCCAACCCTAATATCCACTGAGGCACCTAATTTTACCACAAAAACTGCATTGAAAATGTACTGAAAAGCCCAGCTTGTACTTGAGTATATATGGTATATATGCATATATACATATATATAAACCAACTCTGGCATATACACATAAAGAAATATTATGCATTCCTAAAGAACAACAAAGAAACCAGGAAATACCTCATGACATGGGAGGGATCTGGAAGATATTACACTGAGAGAAATTCATCAATCACAAAAGGACAAATACTGTGAGTCCACTTTTGTAGGAACAAACAGACACAAACTCAGGCTTGCAGGGCATCCAGGTTACTAGTCAGATTAGCAAGACAGTTTGGTGAAGAGCCTGACTTCTGCCAGTGAAGCATACAGCAACCTCTCAAGGTATATTTGTTGAAGGTCACTTTTCAGGAACTGAGGTCAAATTGTTATGTTGTCTACTGAGTGACGGCTAGGCAAAGCTTTGAAGAGGTCTTCAGGCATGTAGACAGCCCTAGCAGAGGGATGAGGGATCCTGATGGGAAAATCAAGTCAGGAGGTGGGAACAAGTCTGGGGAGATGCAAATGCATGACTCTTGGTAGGAAAAGGGGGGGACCAACCTTCAGAATGGGGAAAGAATAAGTGAAAATGTTTTGGGGGACCCTAGGACAGTGTCTCTGTTTGTATGCACAGGGACACATTAACCATGGTTTATCGGTGCATCCTGATAATTCAGACCTGGAGTCATGGAATGCTGGGACACTGAATCCTGGATCTTCAAGGTACATGGCATGATCCAGAGGCTGCATCAGTGAGATGCCATGCTGAAAACCCACTGAGTGAACTGGACTCTCTACCTCAGACACACTTGTAATCTGAGGACGTAAGGTGGAAAATTCATGGTGTTTGTGGAAGTAGAAGACAGCTATACCGAGACTACTGAACCATTGGTGGGCAGACAAACATGGTCTTGCTACCTCAAAGTTATGTATTATTCTGGCAAACCTGTGGCTGATATCCCCAGTGCATGTTATTGTGTAAATGGCATCTAGTCACAAAAGGATTGATTCTGTACAAGGGAATGATTCAGATACTACAATGTGGAGTTAGCCAACAATGGCCCAATATCCCTCTCTCAATGTGGCTTTAGAAATTAGTGCCAAGGGCAGATCAAAGATAATATTAATGCCCAAGGGGATGATCAATAAGACTCTCTACCAAAAATTAACAAGGAGGATTTGAAAGGGACCCAAAGGCACACAAAATACTATTGAGAAATATAAATCCAGCAATGGGTTTGGGACTCACACTAAATTCTAGCTCCACTTAACAATTAGTTTTTACATCATGGCCCTGCTCGCACACAGGGAACACAGAAAATATAGTTACTCTAACAAAGTGTGGTGAAGAAATTAGATGGTGCCCAAAAGCATCCGGGATTTTTAAAGACTTGTTTCCAAACAAACAGTCATCTGAGTGAGATGCAAATTAATTCCAAAAGGAAGCATCAGACCATTAGCTGTCACCAAAGAAATATAAATCATATAATCTGAAGTTGAAGGACAGAATCATATCAGACCTTAAATTGTGAGAATCTGGCTTGCAGAAGGTTGTGAACAACAGTGGGAGCCCAAGATACTTTTGAGGAATCTATAGATAATAAGCCTCTGGTAATCTCTCTCCAGCTAGAATAAAGGTATGGAAGAGAGTGGTTAGTAAATAAAGTGTATTGGAGAGATGACTATAGAATATCAAAATAATAGCTGAGCCCTGGTGGTGCAGTGGTTGTGTGCGGGACTGCGGCCCACAGGGTTGATGGTTCAAATCCAGCAGCAGCTCTCCAGGAGCAAGGCTAGGTTTCCAACTCCCACCAGGACAGTGATGCAGAAAAAAAAAATATCAAAATAATAAACCTGATTTGAATGCTTAAAACCTTATCAGTTGACTCCTTCTCTGATGTACATGAGGCCTCATCTAGTTTTCAGAATTTTCTGTATTGCATGTGTGTATGTGTGTGTGTGTGTGAGTTTGTTATGTCACTGGGGCCAACTTCTTGAATTTTTGTTATGAAATCCAGGATTAGTCACTTAGCTGACATTTAAAACAAGAAAAATTATTTGTGACTTAAAAAGTGATATATGTATTTTGAAATTTTAATAGAGGACTGAAAATGAAGTGGAAAAACCAAAATGACAGTAAATAAGGAAGAAGATCAGAATTTTGAGATGCAATAAATTTAATTTACTACTGCTAGAAGTTCTAGAAAAGAAAACTGAATAAATGGAGAAAAGAGAATTATCAAATAAATGATAAAAAAGAACATAAATAATTTTCAAAGTTAAAAAAACAAGGAAATCCTATTTATAATCAATAGGCCTAGTGAAGCTTAACAGAATATATATTTATAATCTATATAATATATACATATATATTTAAATCTATGCCAAGACATATTATTGTGAATTATCAGGCTTAAGAGGATTAAAAAAGAGCCCCTCAACATTTTGGACAGAAAAATAGGATGACATATGAAAGAACAGTCACTATAATGATATATGATATCAAAATTCTCAAAAAAGAAGCACTATAAGTCAGGAAAAAATTAACAATGCTATATCAAGATACTCTTTTAAATTCTGATAGTAAGGCAATACTTTTGAAATTCTTAGAAAAAACTACTTCTGACCCCAAATCAAAGACCAAAGCCACCTAGAGGGTAAAACCACACACAATAAGACACAATAAGAACTATATGTCTTAAGAACTCTTTCTTGGGAAACTACTGGAGAATGTGATGGTGGTTTGGGAGAGATGGAGAGGTATAATTTTATATTTTGAGAGAAAAAAAGATGCAGAAGAAAGGATTTGCCAGGAAGATTGAAATGAATCCCTCAGGATAAAACCACTGAGCTTCAAGAAGGACATACAAGGTAAAATAATAGAACACATTCATTATCTGTCATATAACTATGTTAAAAGGACTTTAGAATTCTGTTCATTCTGAACATTCTGAATTCTGAAATTCCAATTGAAAATTACTATAAGTAACAGCTTCATGGAAATAATATTTAGAATATAGTAATCTAAATAGATACTGTATAAATAGAAAAAATATATTCAATGTGTAAAAGTAATATTAAAATATCTTAATTAGAACAAAATTATCCCATTGAAAGCAAAACTAAAATAATATTTTACTTTTATTCCATTTTAATTTAACTTCAAAAAGGAATGTACTGCTCTGTTTTAAATAAATATAATGCTTTGTTTTCCAACAGCATTGATATTCTCACTCTCCCCTTTAGGGTGTTTTGATTAGATGAGCGTCAGTTTCAACACACGGTTATGAAAGCAAATTCTGCCTAGTAAGGATTGGAATGAATTTTGTGGCCTCCATAAACAATTGCATCATGCTATGCAGTGTATATTTTCTTAAGAATGAAGATAACATTTTCTTCATCAAAGCAAGCCCAAACTGCCTATAAATTACACAATGCCTGTCTCTTGGGTCACAGAGAACGACAATCCATCTGGAAGCAAGTGCATATGGAGCTAAATAAAGACACACTCGATTGATGGAAATAATAGAGAGAATCTTTCCACCTTGGATCTAGTCAATTGCTGCCTTAGACCTTGATAGGTATGGCCTCCAACTGACCAGCCACCAGATATATGGAAAAATTTATGTTTAGTCTCTGATAAAAAAAAATCAGGAGAAATAATATGGGCCATGGTGAAGACGGGAAGTTTTGATTGCTTGAACTAAAGTTAAAATGCTAGCATTGGATTTGAATTTCCCAGGGTACATAAGTAAAAATCCTATGTTTATAGTATCACCATTGTGCTCAGAATATTAATAACCTTTTCACCCCAAGAAACCTGGATTTGAAGGTGGTTAACCACGCAAGTAAAAATATCTTGGGTGGTCTAACTCTAGAAATTTGTTTTCAGTGTATTTGGCGAAAGCACAAAACCACTAAAGAGTCTGAAATGATGGATGGTCTCTTCCTAGAAGATTCTTGGGGTTAGGCAGGTTGTTGTAATTCAGGCACGGGTGGAGTAATTGTATCAAGAAACTTGTAGAAATGTTTACCATGTGCCAAGACATATCTGGCCCTTTTTCCTTGAGGTTATCATTAATAAAACACAGGCTACTTTAAAAATTGTACCTTCCCCCTATTCCTCTAAGTACAAATAAAAACTCTGTCATTATATGCATACTACATATACTGGGGAAGACAGATATGATAATCATGCACAAACTGAAAGCAGAAGAAATGCCAAGGAAGGAATCACTGTGGGTTGGAACTTAATTTGGACTTTTAGTATCTAGACTGTGGAAAATTAATTTCCAATTTTTAGAGCCAACTACGTAAGGTATTTTTGTGAGAATAGTAGATAAGGAAGACAAACTGCATATGAGAAATGCTTTATATATCTTTAAGCCATATATGTTCAATGTGTATCATGAGAAAATAGTTCAAGAAAATAGACTAGTTAAGGAAGAACACAGTATCCAAATTGGAAGAAATTCACTTTCAACCTGTAGCATGCAGATAAGAGCTGTCATTGCTTGCGCTGTGTGAAGAGGAGAAGCACTTGGTATGGATTACACTTCAAAAAAAAAAAGAAGAAGAAGAAGAATTCTCACAATTAGACCAATTATCAGCATCACAATTAATAAAGAAAATAGTAAAGTTGTCAAAGTTTTCGTTTTATTCGGATTTGCAATCCAGTCACAAAATTTTGTGATGAAGAAATCATGTGATATCTTGCATGGACAAATCTGCTGCATCAGCCCCTTCAAAGAATTAAAACACAAAGATATCACCTTGAAGATTAAGATGCATTTGACCTAGGGCTGAGCCCTGGTGGCATCGTGGTTGTGCACGGGACTGTGGCCCTCTGGGTTGGAGAATCAAATCCAGCAACAAGGTTGGGCCTCCTACTCCCACCACCAGGGCAGTGATACCCCCTCCCCCAAAAAAGATGCATTTGACCTAAGCCATAGTGTTTTCAATCACTTCATAAACAGACAAATCTGGACAATGAAGAAGAAAAATCAAATGAGAGCTGATTCATTTGAAGGATGGTGCCGGTGAAAAATATTGAATAGGCAAGGAAAAAATCTGTCTTTGAAGAAAGTACAGCCAGAATGCTTCTCAGAACAGAGGAGATTCCATTTCACAGACTTTGGAAATGTTAATAAGAAAGACTAGTTTCTGGAGAAGGATGTTGTGCTTGATAAAGCAGGGAGTGAACAAAAAAGAAAGCAAGCAAGAAAGGAAGCTCTGAATTAGATAGATTGACACAATCGATGTAGCAGCCTCAAGCAGAAGATTGTGAGGACGGCACGGAAGTGGGCAGTGTTTTGTTCTACTGGACAGAGAGGAGCTGAGTTAGAAGCGACGTGGTGGCGTATGGTTTGTTCTCCTCTTTAAGTCTTATGACTTGCGTTAATTCTTTTGTTTTGTTTTGTTTTTGGCAAAGTAAAAGCTTTTATATTACTTATAAAAGTGAACATGAAGCAAGAACTGCAGGCTTTTAGAGGGTGAGTACTTATCCTTTCCCAAATTTCCCATGTCCATTATTATGGCATTGGGCAGTCATGCCACAGTTCAGGTTAGATTCTGTGCTCATATCAGAGCTACCCCTGTCAACCACCCTGCTGTGTGGGGACCTACATGGCTGCTAAAACTTCCACTTTGCGCTTGAGCTTCACTGTACTTTGTGCTGGCAGTAGAATTCTATAGACTTTCTCATTTGGAATTCTTGTAAACTTCTTTGGCTAGCTCTATGCTATCAGAGCGTGTGGAGTTTTCTTGCTGTTTTCATGCTCTGCAGGCCCCGTCACTACTCAGAAAGAGAGGAATGAAATATTTGCACAGGATACACTCAGTCCTCTGCCCATGAAGGAAAGTGGTACTGCTCTTTTAGTCTTACCAGAAAATCTCTTCCTGGATTTGATCATCTCTAATTCTATGTGTCAGCTAGGTTCACCATCACTGATGGTTGTCATCTTTATCATTTGGTCTTTCTTCTGGGTGTAGGGGGTTCTCAGCATAGGGACCCCTGATCTTTATTCCAAAAGATGAGCTCAACTGAAGACTCACCTTGTTAATTATCAAGTCTTCATTAACCTCTGTATTATTAACACTTATATGGCTAATAGGATGGCAAAATTGACCAATCCCCTGGGTAAGGTACAGTCACTTAATAAGTGTAGTAAGATGTCCAATCCCTTTAGGAATTTCCTGTATTTTGTTTGCATTTTCTCAGGCAGCTATTTTGTAGGAGTCTCATGATCACACTTAGAAAGGCCATACAAGAGCACTACATGTAGGGCAAACATAATGCCTATATGTATTTAAGTCTATTTATGAACTTCCCATTCTATTTCTCTTACAAAACTAATGTAAAAAAAAAAACCCTAATGTACCGGGGCCTTTCTATTTTAATGATAAAAACCTTAATACCACTTATAAGCTATTCCTCTTCATGACCTCTTTTTCAGTTCCTTTGTAGTTATTCTTGCATGATTTATTTTATTTAATTTTTAATTTTTTAAAATTTAGCTTTTTGCATATAATTCTCATATCATACTTTTAATAGTTCAATCATATTAAGAGTTGTGACATCATCACCATTATCAAGTTCAGCACATTATTCCTGATATCCCCTCTACTTTCCTTGCCATACTCTAGGCAGTTATTAATCTAGCTAATGTCTCAGTAGATTTATCTATCCAAAGTTCATATACAGAAAATTATACAAAACAAGAAACAAATAACAAAATACAACAATGATGAAACCAAAACCCCTCAACTGAAAAGAAAGCAGGAAGTATTAAAAATTGAAAGCCTAGAAAGGGTCAAAGGGACATAAAATGAAACACTTTTATCATGGATTGAGTGAAGGATTGCAGAGCAAATTAGTTTTTGATAAACAATTCATATACATTTTGTTCCATGTTGGGGCAGCATGACATTTTTTAATCATTTTGAAGGCTCATACAAATCCTCAATCTCATACAAATCTCAATAGACACATACATAGATTGTATGCATAGCACACTTGTTGCCATCATCATTCTCAAAACCTTTTCTTTCCATTTAAGCCACTGGTATCAGTTCCTCATATTTCCCCTCTCTCCCTTTCTACCCTCCCCCATGAACCCTTGATAATTTATAAATTATTATTACTTTGTCATATCCTACACTGTCTGATGTCTCTTTTCACCCACTTTCCTGTTGTCCATACCCCAGGATCTTGTAATCAGTTCCCCCTTTACGCTCCACCTTCCCTCCACTCTTGGGGCATTGCCACTCTCACCACTGGTCCTGAAGGGATCATCTGTCCTGGATTGCCCATTTTCCCGTTTCCTATCTATATCAGTATACGTCCTCTGGTCTAGCAAGATTTGTAAGGTAGCATTGGGATCATGATAGTGAAAGGGGGTGAAGTATTTAAGAGCAAGAGGAAAGTTGCATATTTCAACTTTGCTACACTATACCCTGACTGGCTTTTCTCCTCAACCCTTCTGTAAGGGGATGTTGCTTCACCTATTGATAGGCTTTGAGTCCCCAATCTGTACCCCCCCCTCATTTATTATGATATAATTTTTAGGTCTTTGATGCCTGATCCCTGATCCCTTTGACACCTTGTGGTCACACAGGCTGGTGTGCTTCTTCCCTATGGGTTTTGTTACTTCTGAGCTAGATGGCCACTTGTTTACTTTCAAACCTTTAAGACCCCTGACATTATATCTTTTGATAGCCAGACACCATAAGCTTTCTTCACCACTTTTTCTTATGCACACATTTGTCTTCAGTGATCATGTCAGGAAGGTGAGCATAATGAAATGCCAATTTAATAGAGCAAAGTGTTCTTGCATTGAGAAAGTACTTGAGTGGCAGTCCAATGACCATCAGCTGCCTTAATACAACTCTATAAGTATATGCATGTAGATCTATTTCCCCATCATCATATATAAATATATTTACCTATGTACATGGCTGTTTTTGAACCTCTATAAATGCCCTTTCCCTCCCAGTTCTTTCCTCTATTTCCTTTTACTTTGTTCTTGTCCCACTATCATGCTTAGCCTTCACTTGGGTTTCAGTAATTTCTTTCTGTTATATTACTCTTAATCAATCCCTACCAGGCCTCTCACACCCACCTTGTCACTGAATTTTGATCAGTTGTTGTTCCCTTATCCCTGGATTGGTCAACATCACCTTCTTGCCCCTACCTCCCCATCTCCTATGTCTCCCTGGAACCATCAGTCCCATTGTTTTCGCTTCCAGACTGTTCATCCAGTCTATTTTTATCTAGATAGACTTTCTGAAATAACAATATGTACAAAAAGACTCAAGATATCACAGGATGAAGTGACAAAAGAAAACAAAATGATAACAACCAAAAAACCCGATGTCCAGAAAAACAGATAAATTAAATGACAGTAATTATAATAATAATAATGATAACAAAAAAACCTGTAAATAGGTCAAGGTCTGTTTGTTGACCTCCAGGAGTGTCCCCAGGTTGAGTCCAATGGAGCGTTACATTGTGGCCCCAAGGTCCTTTCAACTCCCTCGATAACTCCATGCTTGGGGCAGTAAGGTTTTTATATCAACTTGCACCTCTGTAAAATTGTAATGATGCAGTCCATCAAATCACAGGGAAAATGATGATTCCTCCTGGGTGTGATCTTTTATGAGACACCTTGATCATTTCTTTTCTCTCTCTCTCTCCCCTTTGCTTTGCTCCTCCTTGGAGTCTATGCATGTCTCCAGGGGAGACTCCCCAGATCAGGTAGCCTACTGCCCTGCTGTCTTTGGATCCCATTGACTTTGGATCCTTAGGATTCTGCATCCACCAGGCTGTGAGCTCCCTGCTTACCGTCTCACATTTCTGCATGGTCATCTTTCAAAGACACCTTGATCACTTCTTTCAGGAGGTCCCTGGCTAGCATCAGACTGACAGACTTGCGTAGGACTAGGCTAGTATGCCTTCTGGATCTATAGTACTTCTTGATATAAACCTGATGGGAGTTGTATGGGCCCTCAATAAAATGATTCATTAATAAAAGGCGGGGAGGGGAAAGGGGAGTTTTTTTTTTTTTAAAGAGGAGCTTGTACCGAGGGCTCAACTGGAAAATGTTTGGAAATGTATGTGGCAGCATGTGTGCAAATGTGCTTGATACAAATAATGTACTGAATGTTGTAGTAGCTGTAAGAGTCCCCAATAAAATTATTTTTTTTAAATGTTATAAAAAAGAAACAGCCCTGGGGGCATAGTGGTTATGTGTTGGGCTGCTAACCATACAGTCAGCAGGTCAAAACCACTAGCTCCTCCACCTGAGGAAAAAAATGGGGCTTTCTACCCATGTAAAGAGTTATGTTTTCAAAAACTCTCAGGGGGCAGTTCCGCCCTGTCATACAGGGCCGCGGTGAGCCGGAATTGACTTGATGACAGAGTTTTGCTTTAGTTCACACATATGCAAATGTCACTGGTTTTGTTTCTCTAGACAACTCAGCTTAATACATATGTCCCTGATTTCAATACTCACAGTAGAACATCATTTATACACCTTCTCCATGTTTACCATTTTCATTTCTCCTTCTTTCCTACCTTTTCTGAACTTGGCGCTTGGGTCAATGCTGTCCTCTTGATTTCAAATGATTGGCAATTCTGAGGACTGTTTGCCTTAAATTCCCCCTTATCGACCTTTTCCTGGTTTGGCTCAAAGTAGGTGCATGGAGGTGAGTTCAGTTGCAGGCCTGAAGGGTAACTAAAGATCATAGTCTGAGAAGTTCCATCAGTTTCTATCCAACCCATATACTTGTGCTTTTTCATCATATCACATATTGTGTGAGGTAAGATTCCTTTGGAGAAACGCCATGAAGCAATGAACCGAGGTGATATCATTACTATGAAACAATGAACCAAAGGCATATCATTACTTTTTTATGGTTGTCATGAGTCTAAGCTATGATGAACTTCACAGAATACCATTGGGCAAGTGGAAAGCAATTTATGTATTATGATTTTGAGCTGAATGAAACCAAACCAAAATCAAGTCTTTTATTTCTATTTGGTTTCTTTATGATGGCTGTCTTACACTTGAACTAGCTACACTTCTGTATTCACTGCTCAGCTTTGTAATAATGATAATTTTCAGAGATTTTTTAAAAGTATAGATACATTATAAATAAACATACCCCAATAAAAATAAGTTATCAAAAAACTAAGAGCAATATACAGCCAAATCATATTTCTACCAATGCCTTATTTTGGGAAAAAAACACATAATCCTCAGAATATTCTGTCACTTTGATAAATGGAGAAGTGCCTATGCAATTCAGCAGACTTGGAAAAGTGTTGAAAAAGTTGGTGGCTGTGCTATCAAGCATACAATTTGGGGTTTAGGGCTGCTCTGGAAATTCCATAATTTTAACAAATTATTCAAAAGGAACTTTCTGGCTATATCTTTGGAGTTCAACCACATGGATAATCATTCATGCCTATTCAGTGAAGCCTTCATAAAATTCCTAGGATGAAAGTCTTTACATGAGGCAATGCTGGAGCTTTTGGTCACCTCAGGGTAGAATTATCTATGCGCAGTAAATAAATCTGTTGTGTTTTGCCGATGCCATGTCACATTTGGGAATAGCTAGGTCAATTTCAGGTGGAAGCAGTGTAGTTTCCAAATAAGTGCATGAAAACCCTAAACAGCAACACCTCAATGCGTTTGAGTGGGAAAATCACAATTACTCTAGAATTGCAAGTGATTCCTTATTAGACTTCTAACCTTCAAAACAAGACATCCTAGAAGCTGAAAAAGGAGTCTTCACTCTAAGCTCTACAACTTTATTAGAGCGTTTTCACCTTTCTTTCCTCTGCTGCACGTATGCAACTTTGTCTAATGTCAGCCCACATCAGCTGCTCTGAAAGATGGGGAAGTCGGGTACAACACGGAAAAGAACAAAGCAGGACAGAGCTGGGAGAAGTGCCAAGCCCCAAAGAAGTTTCACCTCCAGCGTTGGGGAATGACCTGCATCATGGAAGATTTCTTCATGATAATCACAGTTTAGAAGAATGAAATAAAAGTGATTCAGTACAAAACTTTTCAGCTCTACCCCCACATATTTCTTCTGAGGAGACTTCAAAACCTCAAAGAAGAGGCATGAATAGGTCAGGTTCTAATATGAAATTATGCTTCAGACACACAGGCATCTGCTTTCTCGGTCTTCCCAGTTTGTAAATCAAAGAGGAGTAAAGAATTTGACCTTCTCCAAAGAGAGATTTGGTCTCTTTCTTAGACTCTCAGAAATAAACTATATCATAACTCATAGATATACCGTGTTTACATAGGTAAGATCATCTATACCGGTGGGTTGAGAGTTCAATGTGGCCATGCCAGAAATATCAAGCATGTGTTTAAGGAAAAAGCTTTGGATCTCGTGGCAGCAGTCAATGTGCAGATCCAACCATATGAACAATCAACCCATTCTGCTTATGAAATGAAGTCTTGATTTAATTCTTAAAACTAAAACTCAGTGAGCTTCCCTATTTGTCAGTTCTCTTGGAATACTGTCACACATTGTGGCCAAGAAAGTTACATGATCCACAATTTCACAGAGAGAAGGCAACTGAATCCTCCCCACATGGACCCTTCCCAGACTCTTCTCTAGGTAGTTCTCCCCTTGGATAATTTTTATTTTTGTTCTTCTCTTATAATAAACTCTAACCATGAGTATAATGGTTTATAGCAAATTCTGTGTCTTTCTAGCAAATTCGTTACCTTGAGAGGTGTCCAGAGTGAGAGCAGTCTAGGAGATACTACTTTTTTTTTTTGGTTGGGGGGGGGGGTGCGCATCACTGACCTCTGGTGGTCATGGGAGCTACCCAGCCTTTCTCCCCAAGAGCTGCTGCTAGATTTGAACCATCAAGCCAACGGGCCGCAGTCCAGCACTCAACCACTGCGCCACCGGGGTTCAGCCTGAGATGCTACATTTTTAGACCTGGACTTGATATAATTTATCTTTCAAGGCAGAGGACAAAAGACCACATGGCTAAGAGACTGAGAAGTCGAGAGAGATAAGCCTGTCAGAAAGGCTGAAAAGGGGCACTGTGGAGAAAAGGACTGTATCCTTAATGTCTCCTGATCTCGACTTGTGGCTAACTTCCCAAGTAAAGTGAAAAAATTTGAGTAATGTCTTTGTGTTCTGTGGCAGTCATGTGCTTATGTTAATTTTATGATTGAAATGTGGGGTGCAGTCTGGCCTGTTAATCTGGAGATAGCCATTAAGTAGCCGATGAGGCCTCTCTGTGGGCATGGCTTTCACCTGAGACTCCTGGGAAATCTCACGATATTTCCCTTGTGAAGATGAGGAGCTATCTTCCCCAGTTGTTGGGAGTTAGTTTCAGAGACGATTAATCAGGGACAAGACAAGCTGGCAGCGTTCGAGAAGCTGGAGGAGCCGGCGGAGAGACCACACAGCTTTGCCCTGATGGAGCCAGACCTCTGAACCTGGGGCGGCCAGATGGAGACCACTGCCAGCGATGAGTTGCTTCTGCTGTTGATGGACCTTGAGCCCTGGAGGCGAAGTGCCCTGCCAGCACCGGGATTCTGCATCCACTGATCTGTGACCTCGTGAGTTGGAAGAAGACTTTATAGACTGATTGTGGGCATATGGGTTAATACCGGACTTATGACTTTGAACTGGACTGGGCTGGGATGCTTTCTCCATGTCCCATTCCTTTTGTATGTAAACCTTTTCCTTATACCTATATGTGTGTCTCTGAAATTTGTTCCTCTAGTCTACCCGGACTAACGCAAGTTCTATGTGGCTATTGCAAGGAATTATCAAATCTAGCGGAGAACTAGAGCAACGCGAGAGGGACAACTGGATTTTTAGTCTCCTTACTGAAGTCAGAAGTCAGACATGGCATTGCTTCATACATGCAGGAAACTGCATACACCATAAACCTTGGCATCTCCCCTACATAAACTGGGTATGACTGAGGCACAGTCAGGTGAGTGTTTGCCTGACTATTAGCCATCCTACTTTTTGCCTCAATGGTGCTCTGACCATGCTAGGAGAGAAGAAAGAGAGAAAAACACTATTCAGATGTTTGGTTAGTTTAAGTAAAATTTTTCTTTTCCTCCATGGAAAAATTAGGCTGAAAAGAAAAACTGAAAGCCTTGTTAGCCAACTTCAAAGTCATCTTTCCTATAGCAGTATACAGTAATTATTAACAACTGCTCCAAGGAGGAAGATGAAAGCTAATGAAAGCAAGAGTTTTTTTACAAAATGAAAACGGCAGATGTCACTAGGAAAACAATTAAACCCATCTCATCAAATGATCTGCCTACCTATTCCCCCATGTTGTACCTTGCAGAGCCTTTCCCACTAGCCTATGTGCCAATTAACACCAAGTGTGCCTCTCTGGGTGTTAGCTGCAATGCTTTTGATAATTAAACTTGGATTGCATTTTTAAAAACTATATTCTTCTGTAAGCAGCAAATCACAGAGATTAATAGCATCTTTACCCCAGACACAATAATAAAAAACAGCTGAACATTTAAAAAAAAACTCTATTTGGTTTGAGCTGGAAACAATGGTTTGACTAGCCTAGAAATTGAATCAATTAAATGTGGATGTCTACAAAACAAAAAGAATAAAACTGAGTGTATAAATGAACCATGTTTATACTGATGATTTCAATCATTGCTTAATCAGTAAGTCACATCAACCTATGTTGATTATTCTCATCAGTAAGGAAATTCACCATATAAATACTCACTTGAATAGAACATTGTTTAATGTGATTTTTGTTCCCTGATAAACAAACTTTTTCCCCGGCAACAAATAACAAAAACAAATTAAAAACTGTTTCCCTCAAAACAGGAAAAGTGTTGCTAATTTAACTAAAAACTCAGAGGTATATGAATTTTAAACACAGCTGGTCCTGAGACAAATAATGTCTCAATCTATTTTCTATTTATAAGTTATCTGTTCCAACAGAAGAGAGCTTTTTCTTGGGTTTAAATGATGGCCATAAATATTCCTTGCTTATATCATTCTTATAACTTTAAATGCAGTAGAAATGGAGACATCTTCATTGATGGAACATCCGTGTATTTAGGAGTATTCACAATGTCAAATTTGAGCCATATTCTCCTCATTGAAATAACTACCTCGTCAGGAGGAGAAAGTTCTGAAATGGCCCAGCCTGGGTCTTTTGTGGGAGCGGGAGGAATATATAGAGCTCATACTGACCAGAATGGGTCATCTACCATTAATGGTGTCAGAGTAAAGGCCTCCGTTAGCAATAGATATACCCTCACTGGGACCAAAGATTGTCTCTTTTTCCCCCAAGACTAAGTTGGCCCGCACACAAGTATCTTCTTGGGCCCAAGTTAAAATGAGTGTGACAAATGCATGCAGTCAGCAACTAATGTCACAGTCGGGTCAGGATGAGTTGGATAAAAGCAACCATCTCTTATTTGTTTCCAAATTCCCTCTACATGCTCTCTTTCTGAGTAATGACTAAGAATTGGCTCTCATTTGGAAGAGTTCTCATTCATTCAGACTGGATCCAGATACAAATTTGTATAGAAGTAGCATGATAGAAAATCCCACCAATGTGAAGTTAATGAAGGAAAGTAGGTTGCTCTTACAAGATATAAAGATTCAGATGTAAAACCAACATGCATATCTCTATGTAATACTATGCACCTATGAAATGTACTGCTTTTGAGTCCAGTGACTCACAGTGAGTCTGTAATATGGAGGAGAGCTGCTCCTTTGGATGTCCAAGATTTTAATCTTCTAGGGCAGACAGCCTCTTCTTTCTGTCACAGAGTAGTTGGTGGGTTTACAATACTGAGCTTTCAATAAGCAGCTCAATGCTTAACTACTTTTACCACCCAGACTCCATGAATTGATTACAGTATGTTAAAAAAAAATGCACCACTAGTATGAAAAGCCTTTCACCCATACTGTAATGAGATCTCTTAAGTATTGTTTCTCTTCACCAGAGAGACGAAGCCATTTAAATCAGTTAGATATTATTATTTATGAAACTGTTAAAGCTGCAAACTCTAGCTGAAGATATTGTCATGGAGATGCTAATTGCATACTTTATGAATTCATTTTATATCATGGTTTTCAATATATAACCTCTAAATGTAAATAAGAGATTAAGGCATTTAACTGTATATGACATACATTTTATAGAAAACTGCCTAGCTAGGGGAAAAAGATAGCATAGAATGAATTTAAGTCCAGAAATGATAATTATTCATTGACCTTTTTTCTTTATTTTATAATTGAAATAAGATTGTTTATATATAATCTTTATTTTCAAGCAAGGAGGATTTAATGTGTAAGGGATGGTTTAAAAAATGAACAATCTCATTTAAATATCATCAATACCTAAAGAGTACTTTAAAAATAAGAAGTAGATGTTTAATTCATAAAGTCACTCCATCTGGCATTTTTTTGTGTGTGGGCAACATTGCCCTCTGGTCATCACATCTGGTATTTTAAGTATTATTTGAGCCACCAGAATACTCCTATATTTTTCTGCTGACTCTTATTTTTGACAGTAAATCATATGATTTTCTAATTAAAAATAGTAGATACCAGTCCATTTTAGCTCACTAATGCCTATGGTATCTTTCTTTATGTGTTCCCTTTTATTTTTGACAACTTCCAATTTTCCTAGATTCATATTTTGCATATTCAAAGTTAAGCATATTAGCACATAGTAATGACAGAAGACCTGATAAACTGGGAGAGGACATCAAGACTATCGTTCATGAAGAAAGCAAAAGGTCATTAAAAAGACAAGCAAGAAAAAAAGATCACAAGGGGATTTCAGAAGAGCCTATAAATCTTGCTTTTAATCATAGAGTATCCAAGGAAAGTGAAAGAAGGAATGAAGTAAAAAATTTGAATAGAATATTTCAAAGAGCAGCTTGAGAGGGCAAAAACAAATATTATAATGAATTATGAAAGATACAGAACTAGAAAAGCAAAAGGGAAAAACACAGGCAGCATATTTGAAACTGAAAAAAATTTTAAATTCAAGTCTTGTGACATCATCTTGAATAATATTGTATGACTAAAATATTGAAGGATGCAGGAAGCAACAAGAGAAGATGGAAAGAATATACAGTGACTATATCAAGGAGAACATACCACCATTTCAGGGTGGTTTTAAGTATTCAAGTATTGTTTTAAGTATTATTTTAAGTGTTGACCAAGAATCAATGGCACTGTAGGAAGACGTTGAAGTGGTATTGAATGCATTAGCCACAGACAAGTTTCCTGGAATGGATGATACCAGTTGAAATGTTTCAGAAAGCTGAAGAAGCTCTGGAAGCACTCACTTACCAAGGCTAGGAAATTTGGAACATGGCTATGTTGCCAACTGACAGGAAGAGATCCATATTTGTGCCCATTACAAGAGACAGTGACACAACAGAATGCTCAAACTACACAACAGTTATCATTGAGGTCATTACAGAAATAAAACCTTGCCAAAGAACATTCAACAAGAATTGCAACAGTACATTAACAAAGAGCTGCAAGAAATCCAGACCAGATTCAGAAGAGGACATGGAACAAAGGATATCATTGTTGATGTTAAATGGATCTTGGCCCAAAGTGGAGAATACCAGATCAAAAGACAAGCTTCATTGGGTAATTCTGTTACACACAACCTCTCTAAAGTATTGAAAAGCAGGAATGTTACCTTGAGGACTAAGGTGTGCCTGACCCAAGCCATACTTTCAATTGCCTCATATGCATGTGAAAGCTGGACATTGAATAACAAAGGCTGAAGAAGAATCCGTGCACTTGAATTGTGGTGCTGGAGAATACGGAAAGAACTATGGACTGCTAAAAGGGAAAACAGATTTGTCTTGGAAGAAGTAAGGCCCCAAGTTAGAGGCAAGGATAATATGACTTCATTTTACATAGTTTGGACATATTGTTAAGAGAGACCAGAAGAACATCATGCTTCTTAACACAGAGGGGCGGAGAAAGAGAGAAAGGTCCTCAACAAGATGGATTGTCATCTTGGCTGAAGGGAGGGACTCCAGAACAGGAACAATTGCTGGCTGGTGCTGGAGGTGCCTCCAAGTTTCTGGAACCGACCCAGTGCCACCCAACCACCATCACTCCCCCACCGCCACCACCACCAATTTCATTATTCCTGCTCAGTTTAGTTTCTACATTAACTTTCTGACAATAATTCTTGAATTTCAAGGAAATAAATAATTGTATGAATTCTTTCATGAATCAAAAAAATGAGGCAGCATATTTTCTGAATGTTTGCCCTGACTTCGGATGTTTATCATCTTATTCTTGCTCTCTTTATTCTATATGATGCCATTAATATGATGCTTATTTATTTAATGTTATGATTTGATTGTGGTTTTCTTAAGTGAAATAAATAAAAATCATAATGCACAACATAAGTGATTCATATGGGATGTATCATGTCTGGGGAGAAGGTGACAATTAAGATGCCCTTTTTTTCTCTCTTGACTTTTTTATCATGATGATCTCAATATTTGTGTTTTTGACTAATTCATAATTGACTAAGTTCACTCAGGATAATGTTCTCCAGGCTCAGCCACTTAGAGGTGTTTCACAGACTAGTTCTTACTATTTTATGTTTCATTGTAATGAGTGATGTGTATGATTCAGAGTTTCTACATGCATCTGCTGACAGACATTAAAAAGGTTTCCATCTTTGTGCTATTGTGAATAGTGCTGAAATGAACAAAAATGGCCATATAGCTATTTGTGCAGTGGATTTTACTTCTTTAGGATATATACCAAGTAGAGAGATTTCTGGGTAATATGTCATTTCTGCAGTCAACTTTTTAAGGAAGTGCCATATTGTTATCCACAGTGATCAGATCATTTTATAATCCTGCCGGAAGTGTATGAAGGTTTCAATCTCTCCACAGTCTAGCCAGCATTTTGTGTTTTATTTTTTTATTTTTAGACCTTACTATTAATGCTGGGGTGAGATGAAATCTCAGTGTTGTTTTGATTTGCATTTTGCAAATGGCTAAAGAATGCAAATATGTCTTCTTATGTTTGTTGGCTGCCTAAATGTCTTTGGTTGTGTCTACTCATGTTCTCTGCCCATTTTTTAATGGATGATCTCTTTTTCTCATTGTAGAGGTGTTGATGTTTTCCATAATTTTTTTTAGATTAGTCCCTTGTCCAATACATGAATGCCAATATTTTTCCCCAGTCTGTAGGTTCCTTTTGTACTCTTTTGGCAAAATCTGCTGATTTACATACGTGTCTAATTTTCAAGGAATCTCAGTCATCTAGTTTGTCTTCGGCTGTTTGTATGTTTTCAGCTATGTTTGACGATGTATGTATAAACAGTATCTACAGAGCACTATGATATTTATTTTTGGCATGGTCTCTAAAATTCAAGCATTTGCTTTAGGTGTCTTTATAGTATCTGGTACATTGGAACCAAGTACATCTAAGTAAAAAGGGTAATAGATTAAAAAACATCATTTAAAAAATTTTAATTGTGAATTAGGTGGGGTTTTACTTTTCAGACCACCAAGTTTGCAATCAACAGCTTGAATTACTTAAACCCCCCCCAAACTTACCCTGCTCACATACTTTGATTCTCATTCTTGTGTACCACTAGCTTCCCCTTCACCAAAGTTTGTAGCTGTCAATCTCTAGCCTATTGCTTTATTTTCTGCCATTCCCTCCCTTTAACCACCTCGGTACCCTTCAAAATCTGTTTCCTTTGGTACAAAAGTCTATGTCTTGCTTATTTCTCTCTCATAAAATGGTCTCAGACAATTTATGTCATTTTATGATTGATTAGTTTCACTCAGCATAAGGAAAATGTCAATGCTACCTAAATGAATCTATAAATACAAATGCAATTCCAATTGAGATCTCAACTTCATTCTTTGAAGAAACAGAAAAACTAATTATTAGTTTTATAGAGAGAAGAAAGAGAGCCAAGATAAGCAAAGAACTTCTTATGAAAAACAAAACAGGAGGTCGTTCACTTCCTGAATTCAAAATGTAACCCACAATCACAGTAGTTAAAGCAGCCTAGTACCTGGTACTGGTGTAATGATAGATTCAAAGGGCAATGGAACAGAAGCAAATCCCAGAAGCAAATCCATTCACCTATAGACAACTCATCCTTGACAACAAACAAAAACATGAAGTGGGGGATGAGATAGTCTCACCACCAAATTAGGTGGTGAAATTGGATGTCCATCTTCAGAAGAATGCAACAGGATCCAGACCTCAGTCCATGCACAAAAGGCTACTCAAGATGGATCAAATATCTGAATATAAATCTCAGAGCTATAGAATTCACCAGTGAAAAAACCAGGACAAACTTAAGGGTCCAAATGCAGGTTGCAGACACAATGTCAAATATCAATAAAGGAAACACACAGAAGAAGACATACTGGAAGACTGATGTCTACTAAAAATAAGACACATGCATCAAAGAGCTTCATCCAAAGAATAAAAATAGAACTCAAAGGTTGTGAGGAAAAAAATTCATAATGACACAATGGCGAAGGGACTAATCTCTAAAATCTATAGAAAACAATAATACCTCAACAAGAAAAAGGATGAATATTGAATTTAAAAATGAGCAAAGGACAGTAACCAAAGATGACATCTAACAAACATATGAAGAAATGTTCATAATTGCCTAACAAACATATGAAGGAATGTTCATAATTGCCAGCCATTCAGTAGACACAAGTCAATTTAAGGATGCTATCCTACTTTAGACTGACAATGACAAAAATTTTTTGAAAATTAAAAAGCAGAAAACAATAAATACTGGAGAGGGCTCAGAGGGATTGAAATTCTCATGCATTGCTGGTAAATGTGCAAAGCTATTGTGGAAAGCAAACTGATCCCCTAAAGCAACTGGGAATAGAGATTCCTTATGATCCAGTAATTCCTCTGTTGGATATAAACCCTATGGAAATGAGAGTCACAGCGAGAAGAGACAGATGCATATCTCTGTTCACCACCACACATATCTATGTTCACAATGACAAGAAGATGAAACCTGCTGCACAACAGTAGAAGAATGAATTTTAAAAAAAAACTTTGGTATGTATGCACAAAGGAATATTATACATCATTGAAAATCAATAATGAAATCATAAAATAGCTCTTGTCATGGATCGACCAAGAGAACATGATGCTGAGTGGAGTTAATAGGCATCATTTACATAAATAACATATATGAGCAACTTCATCTTTAGATGAATGGATTGCCGGCATATCTTAAGCTACTAAAAGGAATTTTTATTATAGCAATGAAAAAACATTTGAAAAATATGGTAGCATAAGATACAGAGAATGGGAAGAGGTGAGTGCATGGGAGAGATGAATAAGTTTTGTATTTATACTAGATAGACAATGTTATAGCCAAAATAAATGCACTAAATAAACAGTCATTTTTCAGTCTTGATAGACTTCTATTACTCCATCATTTCTTTGGGGTCAGGCTTCATTTCATTCTAGCCTTGAACCTATAACACAACACCAATTTGCTAGACTGCATTCACAGAATTTGTACTTCTGTCTATCTAGTCACTTATTTTTTTAATGTCTCTCTAAGGACGTATTTGGAGAACTTATACACAGAATCCAGAATTGAATTCAGCACTTCCTAGCATGTAAACTGTATCCCCAAACACAGTTGTAAATATATTGCCTAAAAACATACAAAGCTACATAGGTGCATGATCAAATTCTTAAAACTATACATTTAGTTATTCTAAATTTTCTTAATACTTCAGATTTTATTTACTACAAATAAGAAAAAGACTAAATTATGGTTTAATAGTTACACAAATAGATTATGACAGGAAGGCCACAATTTTTCAATAAACATTAATCAAGCTCCCCATTTTTTCAAAAAAAAAATATTTCCTTTTGTATTTGGGAAAAGGGAACCCAGTGAATTAAAACCAGCACTCAGAGAGCTGCTGTTAACTCTGGGCCCTTTGTTCAGCTCCTGCCCTCTGTTAGCCTCTGTGAGAGCCTCCATGGCTCTCAGAGAAGTTTATTCAACTGCTTCTCATCACATCCGCCCACACAGATTTACATGCAAAGAGCTCAGGATGTTCAAAAAAATGTAGGCTTTGAAAATATAAAGGAAGAGGAATAAAAAGAGGAATAAAAACATTTTCATATGTGTGCCTTCCAATCCATTTTTAATAACTGTAGCCTTTTCCCCCCAGGTCATTTTGTTGAAATTATTGGCTGTTAGAAGAAGTTTTGTCGTCATCATTGAAGAATGCTGAGCTCACCGGGACACCTCATGTTTTTCAAAATCAAAGGGAGAGACAGGAAAGAACGACTATTCCATCTTTTTTTTAAATTTCCTGAAATAGGATGATAAATTAAGATGACTGCACACATGAAAAGCGCTCTATGAGTTCAGTCTCTCTTCACGCTCTCCTCCTGGGCGCACTTGTGTGGAGACCACACTAGGGGCGAGCCTGGACACCATTGGTTTGCATCCCCACTCCCACCTCAGCGTAAGCGGAAATAGTCTCCTGTGACCCAAATCTGTGTTTTAAAGTGATGGGCTCTTTACCCTAAACCTGCGTCTACATACTCAGTCCTTTAAGGCAAACAAAAACAAAAAACTTAAAACAACGGCAAGGGAAAATGTAAAGAGAGAAAAAGAAAATGCTGGAAAATAATCTTGTATTGTCAGTGTCTCCAAATTGCTTACATATATGTATACACACATACATATATAATAACTATGGTTTATTATTATTCATTATTACTCTTGCGCGACAAACGGCCTCATCTACTATAGTGCCAAAAGAACCATTTTGGAGAAATGCCTTGCCCGAAGTGTAGTGTGCTGATCACGTCTATAGTTCCTTGGGCTCACCGTCTGGGCTGGGAAGGGGATATGGCAGATAGAAAATTGATCTGTAGGGCTGAGCCCCGGTGGCGTAAGTGGTTGAGTGCAGAACTGCAAGCCCGTGGGCTTGGCGGTTCAAATCCAGCGGCAGCTGGGTAGCACCCTTGACCCCCAGAGACAGTGATGCCCACACACACACACACACACACACACACACACACAAAGAAAATTGATCTGTAGATGGAAAAGCCTCTTGTGAGGTGAAGGAGAGTAGAAGCAGTAGATCCTGTTTATTTTTTTTGAGGGGGGTGGGCATCACGGCTCTCCGGTGGTGGGAGTAGGAGGCCCAGCCCCACTGCTGGAATTGAACCTCCGTCCCAGTCCCAGTGGGCCGCAGTTCCGCGCACAACCACTACGCCACCGGGGCTCAGCCTGAAGCAGCAGATTTTAATTCGGCTATCCAAGACTCCTCTTTTGGTAGTTAGAACAGAGCTTTGAATTGGTCCAATTCCAGTTGGCCCATATGCTGAGAATTTACATTTGCACCCCAGAGTTACCGCATCTCATACATAAATCATAAGATCTTACAGATTTTATAGAGCATAAGAACTCAGTAAAAGAGTCAGTGAGTAGAGGGATTTAAAGCTTGGTCAGATAGAGAACTGGAGATCAAAAGTAAGTCGAAGCAAAAAGAATAGTGGATCCTTGATAACTGCCGAGAGGGTCAAAACAAAACCATTTATTTTGGAAAGACCTTTGAATGATCAGCCATTTCTCAAAATTTCCTAGGTGTGCCGTCATCTTAAAAGAGTGAGCAGGTTGTCCTGCATTCCTGTAAGCCCTAGAGCACTAATTTTCAGAGCTAGGAAGTCTACTTTTCACATTTCCTTGAAAAATCTTATAATGAAAGCTCCATTGTTTTCCATATTGCCAGTTGTTTCTGCCAGTTGAAGAGCTTATCTAACACAAGGGATCAGTAAAGATACTATAATTTGAATTTGTGGATTTTTGTAAATCCTCATGATGTGAAATAAACTAATAACAACCTTGTCTGCATAACCTCAAGACAGTAAACATTTTGACTAAAAGAATACACAAATGGAGCTAAAATTTCTGCTTTTCATCTCACTTTTCCATGATTCACCCTGTTGCTGTTTTTAGAATCTGGACCTTGTACTCTCACAGTTTTCAAAATCACCAAAGCCGTCTACCTTCAATGCATATATTCAATTCTCCCCTATCAAGTACTCTCTACTTCTGCCACCTTTCCACACATGACCTGACTTTGTCAACGGAAATTGTTTTCCAATTGATTACATAGCACATCTAAATGATTACAATACCTTATTTCACTCCTCCAGTGCATTCATTAAATCAGATCTAGCATTAAAATTCTTCAAAGTCATCTCATTTCTCTTAGGATAAGAGGAAAACTCCTATGCCCTAACATCTTGCCCTTATATACTGCTCTCACTTGTACTTGACTCTACACTTCTGTATTTCTGTTTCCTAATTATATCCTTCTCTCGCTCCTGCCTCATGATCTTGTGGCCAAAATATTAGAATGACAATAGGGAAGTGAGTAGAAGAGGACTAATGTGAGATGATGAAGAAGACCTCCAACAAAGATCTGTATGCTTGTCATAGGACCAGAGATTAGGATTTCCAGAGTACACAGCACCATACCATTGGTCAGCTTATAACCCAACAAATCTCTGCAAGTATGAAGTCGAGTGGTGCCATCTCTATTTCCCACAAAAAGCAAGAAGAAACTCCAGAATTAAAGAACATATCAAAGATCTAGTTGACAAGTAGAGGAACCCGAATTTGAAAGGTGATACCTCTGTTCTTTTACTTCTCTCAGTCTTGTTTCCACTCCAGTCAGAACCTATGGGGAAAACAAGTTAGAACATATAAATTATGACTTTTGTACAATAGCCACTTTTAAAATAAGTGTTTAATTATTATAAACACTTACACACATGTGCACATTTATAAGCATATCTACATGCATATAAAAATACAGCATCTTTCAATTAAATCATTTTTCACATTAATAATACTAGTTTGGCCAAGGGAGATATCACCAAGCATATCCTTTAAATCTGTGCAGCTTTATTGCAAAAGAGTTTCTGATCCAAAAGTTTTTTTTCACAATCACATGGATTGACTAAATCATTCTTTTCAAATCATTATTTGAAATGTGTATATCTTTGCTGAATATCTTATAATTAAGCAAAATAGCAATACCATTCTCTTTTTAAAAAAATAATTTTGTTGGTGGCTCTTACAGTTCTTAGAGAAATACTACATCAATTGCATCATTCACATTTTTACCTATGTTGCCATCATCATTTTCCCCCTTTTTTGGGGGGGGGAGGGACATCACTGCCATCTGGTGGGAGTAGGAGGCCCAGCTTTGCTCCTGTCCATCATCATTTTCAAAGTATTTTATTTCTACTTGAGTCCCTGGTATCGACTCCTCTTTTTTCTTTCCCTCCTCAACCTTCGCACCCTTGTGACCCTTGATAAATTATTATTATTTTCATATTTTATACCATCTGTTGTCTCCCTTCACTCTCATTTCTGATGTTCATCCCACTGGGGGAGGGATATAATGGATTCCCCCTTTCTCCTCCTTTTTCTCCCCACCTTCCCCCTACCCTCATGGTATCTGGTATCGCTACTCCCATTACTGTTCCTGAGGGTTATTTGTCATGGCTTCCATGCATTGAGAGCTCTCATGTATACCAATGAACATGCTCTGGTCCAGCAATATTTGTTAGATAGAACTAGGAGCATTAATGAACTAGGGGAATGTTGTGTGTTTCGTAGGTGCTATGAAGTATGCTGGATGACTCATTCTTTCTTCGTGGGTCTTCTGTGAGGGAATGTCCAATTGTCTACAGATGGACTTTGGGAATCTACTCCAACATTACTTGTTCACATTGATATGATTGTTTGTTTTGGGTCTTCTGATGCCGGATACCTCATCCCATCAACATCTCATGATCACACAGGCTGACGTGTTTCTTCTATGGAGGCTGTGCTTCTCTCCTACTAGATGGCCACGTGTGTAACTTCAAGCTTTTAAGACCCCAGTGTTAGATCTTTTTTTTTTTTTTTAGGTAGATTTGTTCTATTGCATACATAAATTTATTAGTTGATTGTCTTTATAAATATTTCAAACACCTCTTATGAAAAAATATGCTGAATGATTAAGTGTTCTAATGTAATAACTTGGACATACAAATATGAGTTTAAATTATTCTAAATATAATATTAATAGTAAATTAATGATTTCTCATAATTTCTATTTAAAATAACGGGCTTAGCCCAACTGCTTAATCATAAATAGGACCATGAATCAGATTTCTTTTTTTCTTTTTTGACATTTTTTCAGCTCATTTTTAATCTAATTTTTTGTGGTAAAATTAGGAGTCTTGGCTGATATATTTTTTTTAATTTATCATTTTATTGGGCACTCATACATTGCTTCCCATCATACATAGTTCAATATATGATTACACACACTGTGCCAAACACCCACACCTGCCCATCCTCATCGACATTCTCCCAACATCTGCCCCTCCACTTGATATGAGCCCCCCACTTCTCCCCCTTTCTCTCCAGTCCTCACCACTCTGCAATCATTACTGTTTTGATGTATCTTACACTGCCCGACATCTTCCCCCGCCCTGGAACCATCAGTTTTGTTCACCACATTTGCTTATGTACCCATTTTGTCTTCAGTGATTGTGTCAGGAAGGTGAACATCACAGAATGTCAGGTTATTAGAGCAAAGAGTTCTTGGTTAAGGGAGGGCTTGATTAGAGGTCCAATGTCTGTCTGCTACCTTAATATTTAACCTATAAATATATGTACACATACCTATTGTTATATGTTAATATGTTTACAAATATGCATGCTTATATTTAGACCTCAATGAATGTCTTTTGTCTCCTAGTTCTTTCCTCTAATTCCTATTACTTTTCGACCTTCATTCAGCTCTCAGAAATTCCTCTCAGCCACCTTCCACTTGATTCAACCCCATCAGGCATTGCATACCCTCCTTGCTATAAATTGTAGATCTCTTCTTGTTCTCTTGTCCCTGAGTGTGTTGGCTTCCCACTCCCTTTCATCTCCCTCCTCCTTTCCCCACATGCCCCACCCCCCAACCTTCGGTCTTTTGTTTTTTTCATGGGATCATTTTTCCTGCTTATCTTATATAGATAGATATAGAAAGTAATAGGGTGGGGTTGAGGGGAGTCTATAAATATTCCAGGCCTGTTTGCTCAGCCTTATGGCTTCTGGTCTGATCTAATGAGGTGCCATGCCCTGCCCCATGTCCTGTCCCCTGCCCCACAGCGAGTAAGAAGTTTTTGTCAAGATTCCTTGGTGACTTCTTTGCTTTGCTCCCCTTGCTGCTCTGTTGTGCTACCGTCATGTTTCACCCTGCTGTGTGGGGGTGAGACCAGGCACAGTACCCACACTGTGTCTCCGGTGTACAGCAAGGTCTTCATCAAACGTCTTCTTGACATTGACAATAGCAAGAGTGACAAATGATAGATTTATTATTTCTTATGTTTCTACTGCTATCAAGTCAGTTTTGACTCATAGTAGCACACAAGACAGAGAAGTAATGCTCTGTAGGGCTTCAGAATAGAAATCTCTTTTTTTAACGAGACCCACCCATTTTATTCAACTTTTCCAACGTGTGTACTTAATATGCCACTTCTTATAAGTATATCATACTTTATAATATGGTTTTACTCTTGCATCTTTTCTGTCAGGACTTTTGGGAGCATCTGAATTCTGAGTTACCCAGTTAGGAATCTCTGACCGACTATTCTAGTTGTTTCTTCTCTATATTTGTGGCCAACTTCTAGCCCCTAAACAAAAGGCCTTTGTTCTCTTCAACCACTTCCTTGTATGGTAAAATCACATTGTTAAACATAATCATATCATATAATTTAGAATAAATCTTGGCACTTTTTCTTGTAATTCTAATTAAGTTCACAATTGATCTTTCAGCTTTTTCTGGAGTCCTGTTAAATTTTTCTGCCAGCATTGTAATGACACAAACTGTTGAATACAAAGCAATTGGTATTTTAGATGAAGCCCTCAAGACAAGCTTGAGGATGTGACAAGGAAAAGTCATTCACAAGCAATAACCCACATTCCCCCTGATTTTTCTGGGCCCCAAGATTGACATGTAAGCTTCAACAGGTTCTATAATTGCAAGATTCCTGTTGAATAACCTTGACTAGGTCTTTCCATGCCTGCCTTCCATTTTCAAATATCTTTGCTATGCCTACTGTAACTTAACAACAGAGAATATGGCTGGAAAACAAAGAGATCAAGAATATAGACAGGGTTTTGGGGGTAGTTGAAGAAAAACAAAACAAAACAAACCATGGCCGGTGTGTCGGGCAGGGTTCCCTTACAGAAATAAAAACAGGACACTAGGAATTCTCTTTATATATTTATATAGAGAGAAGGGTATATAAGATAAGAAAGAAACAGTTAAGTCTGAGCCCCGGTGGTGTAGTGGTTGTGCGCGGGACTGCGGCCCACTGGGATGGAGGTTCGATTCCAGCTCCACGGAACAAAGGCCGGGCCTCCTACTCCCACCACCTGAGGGCAGTGATGTCAAAAAAAGCAAACAAAAAAAAAAGAAAGAAAGAAAGAAAGAAACAGCTATCTGTAAAGCAGTACAAATTGCTCAGTGCAACTCCCTTGCGTGAGACAGCTAGAAGACTGGCTGTCCTTCAGGTCTTGGGGGCCGCTGAGTAGTCCTCTGTAGAGGAACTCAGGCTATCTGGTCACAGGCAGCAAACAGCAGAGCAGGTCACCAACAGTCAGCCAGATGACAGAGTCCAACAGTCCCCAGCTCAAGAGATGTAAATCCCAGGATCGTGGCGAAGTAGGGCTTGACGGAACCTCAACTCACAGCTCCAGAGTCCACGATTAGGTGTCCCACAGGTAGTGTTGCTGGGAGGTCAAGGTACCGGATGAACAAGGCAGCTGTCTGGTCTGAACATCCGAAAGCAAGGGAGCAAGGGCAGAGCTTGCCAAGCCTTTTCTATTTTCTCCTTTCAATTGCTCGTGTGTATTCATTGGCCATGTTGTCACAACAGACTTACCTTTGGCCATGTTTGCACCACAACCTTACTTATAACAGTCAGTGATTGAACTGACTTCACTACTTCACAGGATTATTATCTCTGGTCTTGTTTAACCATGTGATGTCTTCCAAGATGAGCTTCCAGTAGATCCCCAATATGTATTGGCTAGAAACAATAACCTAAAAAATCAGAGCATGAGGCACTTCCTCTTTTCCACTGACCTTCTACTTTGCCAAGGATGATGTCCTTTTCAAGGTACAGTCCTCTCCTGACAGTATATCCAAAGTACATACAACAGTCACCCCAGCCTCACTTTTAAGGAGTTTTCTGGCTGTACTTCTTTCAAAACTGATTTGTTTGTTCTTCTAGCTAGCCGTGGTATTTTCAGTACCTTTCACCATACAGGATATTTAAATATTTTTTCTCAAAACCAAGCTTGTCAAAAACAGCAACAACAACAAAAAAACCCCCAAGAAACAAAAACAAAAAACCCCAAGCTTGTCTTCCAGGTGGTAAAATAGCATCTGATGGATCTTCAAGCATCTTCAGCATTGGCAGAGTTTCTACCTTAAGTTGTTGTAATTGTACAGCAATTTAAAAAAAATCTCTCAAAGAATGAAGAATACTGTTGTGACTAAGATTTGTACACACAACTTTAGCAAAGCCTTCCATGTTGGGAGATCCAATTTCCATTGTAAGAACTCTTTTTCATTATAGATCTCCTCTATGGAGAATGCTAATGCAGCAGAAAGATTAGATACTGACCTAGAAAATGAACAACAACAGCAGTTCAATGTACTCTGTCTACTGGCCAAGGAAAAATAACCCAAACCGAACTCATTGACCTTCAGTCAATTCTGACACATGGTGACCCTGTTTGATGTTTCTGGAGCTGTGAATCTTTACAGGACCAGATAGCCTCATTTGTCTCCTTTGGGGCAGGCAGTGCTTTTGAACTGCCCACCTTTTGATTAGAAGCCCAATGCTGACACAAAACTACCTCCAGGACACTTGTGCCAAGGAAAAGTGATCCGTAAATCTTGAAAGAAGCAGACCAATAAGTCAAAAAATAAAAACTCACTGCCGCCAAGCAGATTCCAATGTATAGCATCCTTATATGACAGAATAGAGTCATACCTGCAGGTTTCTGAGACTGAAATCCTTTAGGGGAATAAAACAGACAGCTTCATCTTTCCCCTGTAGAGTGAATGCTCATTTTGAATCATCATCCTTATGATTAGCAGCCCAATGCTTAACCCACTATATCATTAGTGCATCTTGTTTCTTGGATTAAAAAAAACCCCAAACTATTAAAAGTCTGTTTGTGGGGACATTCGAAATGAAATGAAGAGTTGAATCCATTCTACAATTAATTTAATAAATGATCCTTTTTCCTCAATTACCTACATATTTACATGAAGGCGGGCTTTTGTTTTGAGTCACTTGATCTAATGATTTTCCCAGCTGCCCAACTTACTGGGAACTGAGGGTGCATCTGAAAAGGAAATTTTATTAGTAAACACACTTTTAAAGAAGAACAATTTCTTAAAGTTTAAACATTTGTGGCTAGTGAGACATTTTATCTGTTTGCTTCCAGGCTACCATGAAAATCACTCCCATATTAGAAGTTACATCTCAGGTATATTGTGGTGGTGGTGGTGATTTTTAATTCTGTGCAAGTTTTATAAGCGCATACCTACTCTGTTTCATGTATCATTTCAATAGTGATAGAAAATGTCCACTACTGGCAATTACAAGTTGGGTTCAAGTGTGAATAACACAGAACTTCCAACAAGCCTAATCCCTGTATTTCATTTCACGTGGGCAGTATTTCCTCTCTTCTGTTTTCACTGGGCACTTGCCTGCTTTTACAGTGCCATGCACCACACATCCTGTTTATTAGTTTAAAGGAGTTTAACAAGGGGATTTATTTTATGTTTTTCTATGTCCACCAAAGTGCAATTTACTGCTCTTATAAAAAGTCATTTCCCCAGTGTTTTCACACCGAGTTTCATTATAACTCCCGTAATGTTATTTATGATGTTCAAAACCGGCTTTGAACTGGTTTATTCTGATTCCACTCCCTGATGAGAATTTGTGTTTCCATCCCAGAGATACTGACTCAGAATCTGCATTTTAACAGAATTCCATGCAAATCTTCTAGATCTTATATATTCACGTTAAAAGGTATATTCTGACTCAGTAAGTCTGGGATGGATATGCAAATTAAGGACAGGGAGTTAACCCAGTTTGAAGCCTTGCTTCAACCAATAACCTTGCCTAAACTACGGTCATCCAGGCTGCCTTTGCTTCCAAGAACATTATGCAGTAGCAATCTAATGATCAGATTAGTGCTTGAAAACATTCTTTCTGTGCCCACTTTTGAAAGTTCAATGTTTTCAATTTTGCATTTTGCTGATCACGCATTTCAAAAAAGTCTACTCATATCCAGTTCTCTTTCACTATATGACTTTGCCTATGCTGTGCAGACTCACTTTAGATTTATAAGTCTTAGTAAAGTGAAAAGAACACATCTTAATTTAATGTAATTTTAACATAGTCCCTAGTATGGTGGTTTGAACAAACCAAATACCATTACACTGATTCTGTATTTACAGAAAAGGTCATCTTATTTAACATTTATGTAAACGGCATGCCTGGTTCTCTAAGAGACCCACTAATACAAGCTAAAAATATGCCCTAATTTTTCCTGATGTTGGCAGTACAGAGTCTCTTTCTAGTGGTCTGGACATGCTTGGTATAAAATAAAAATCATAGAACTAGAAGTGCAATGGCACATGGCTACTGCATCTCCCTGGGCCCTACAGATTTTAGTGATTCTCTCTTAGAGCCAATTATACTCAGAATAGTGCTATGCTGAAATATATTGGGAACACTGCTGAATTCATCCAAGTGTCTTCACCCATTCAAATATTTCACAATAATTATTCCTGGCTTAAGGCCATGTCCCCAAGAAGCAAATAATCTCTCTTAATCACATTTAGAAAAAAAAAGACCCATGTTCAGACTTCGTAACCCCCCCCCCCCCACCTCCCCAAATCATCCTAGAAGAATAGCTTCATTTGGAAATGAATGTTGTTTTCCTGGCTCAAAATATCATGAACTTGGAATGTTGTTTTCCTGGCTCCAAATATCACGAACACCAAATTCAATTACATAATGAAGCATGTGATGTGGATATTGCTAGAGCACTATGTGGGTCAGTGGGACTAAGCACAAGCAGAATAATCCAAAGCACAGTTAATGGGGGAAATACTGGTAGGGAGGCAATCAGCATAGCTGTGGATATCATTAAAATGAATCATGTTGATTCAATTCTTATGATATAAACAAGCTTTTGGCTAGTTCAAAAGTGAAAAGATAATAAACTCAGCTGCCTCAGGTGAAAAGGAAAGTAAGGGAACAGAAGGTCATTACCAAAAGCTTCTCCATCAGACCTTCACTTATGCCATTGGCCTGTCTCAGCCCCTCATCCATGATTAAGTCAGGTTTTGTAAGGAAGATAGGTCAAAGGGAAAACTCTATAGCAACCATGAGTATATACTTATTTTTACTTTTTTTTTTCAAAGTGAGATATTGAAACATTAGAACAGTGCAGTGTGGTTTAGTAACTGAACAAACACAGTTAATCCATATCCATCGAGGCTCAAACCCTCTTGTTAGGTACTAGTAACGGGTCCCAACCCATAGTGAGCCTCTGCGCAACAGATCAAAACAATGCCCAGTCCTGCACCTTCCGCAAAATTCCTCCTATGCTTAAACCCATTGTTGCAGCCACTGTGTCAATCCATCTCATTGAGAGCCTAACTCTTTTTTTCTGCTTCTCTACTTTGCCAAGTATTGTGTCTCCCTCCAGGGCCTGCTTTTTCCTGAAAACATGTCCAAAGAATGTGAGATGAAATCTCACCATCCATGGCCATAAGGAACCCTCAGGGGGTACTTCTTCCAAAACATGTTTGTCCTTTTAGCAGTTAATGGTGCTTTCAATATTATCAGCCAGTACCACAATTCAAATGTGTGGATTCTTCTTGTCTTCCTTATTCAATATCAAACTTTCACAGGCATCAGAGGCAATTGAAAATACCATGGCTTGGGTCAGGCACACCTTTGTCCTCCAAGTCACATCCTTGTTTTTTAAGACTTAAAGAGATCTTGTGCAGCAGATTTAATCAGTGAAATACATCTTTTGTTCTTTTGATTGCTGCTGTCATGAACATTAATTATGGATCCAAACAAGAAAAACAATCCTTGCAACCTTTGCTTCATTTATCATGATGTTACCTATTGGAAAATTTGGGAGATGTGTGGTCTTCTTTACATTGCATTGTAATCCACACCGAAGGATGCAATTCTTGATCTTCGCCAGCCAGTACTTTAAGTCTTCCTCACTTGTAGCAAGCAACCTTGTGTCATCCTCGTAACACAGGTGGTTAATAAGCCTACTTCTAATCCCGAAGCCACTTTTTTCATACAATTCAGCTTCTCTGATGCTTTGCTCAGTATAAACATTGAGTAAGTATGGTGAAAGATATGATCTTCATGCACACCATCATTGATTTTAATCTATATAGAGTTCTTCTGCTCTGTTTGCACAACTCCTTCTTGCTCCATGTATAAGCTCCATATGAGAACAATTAGTGTTCTGGAATTTCCGTTCTTCTAAAAGCTGTCCATACTTTGTTTTGATCTGCACAGTCAAATGTCTGGCATATTCAATAAAACACAAGTAAATATCTTTCTGGTATTTTCTGCTTTCAGCCAAGAACCATCTGACATCAGTAATGATATCCTTTACTTCAAGTCCTCTTCTGAGTCTGTCCTGAACTCCCTGTCAATATTCTACTCCAACCATTGTTGAACGATCTTCAGGAAAACTTTGCTTGCATGTGATATCAGTAATATTGTTCCATAATTTGAACATTCTGTTGAGTAATCTTTCTTTGGGATGGTTACACATATGGATCTTTTCCAGTTGGCCAGGTACCAGTCTTTCAAATTTCCTGTCATAGACCAGTAAGTGTTTCCAGTGATTCATCAGCTTATTGAAACATTTCCATTGGTATTCCATCAATTTATAGATCCTTGTTTTTGGCTAATGCTTTCAGTGCACCTTGAACTTCTTCCTTCAGCACCATTGACTCTTGCACATTTTCCAACTGCTGAAATGGTTGAGTATCAATCAGTTCTTTTTGGTACAGTGACAGTCTATTCTCAATGTTATTTGATGCTTTCATCATCACTCAATATATTTTCCCTAGAATATTGCAATTTGAAGCTTAGATTTTATTACATTTGTGATTTTACACGAAATCCCTCAAGTTTCTATGTCGAGGGTTTTTCTTTTTTTGGTGTAATTTAAATGAAACTATACTACCTATTCCCCAAATATTCTCCTAGAGATATCTACATATGACGTATAAGCGATTTATATTGACCTAAAAATTCAAATATTCAGTTTAGTGACCAATCATTCCAGATTGCTGACTATTAGTGAGATTTTTCGTGCTAAATTTTAGTAAATTGGGGGGAAACTAAGATGTGTTGGTCATTTTCACATAGCTAAAGATAGAAGCTGCTATGCAAGTTAAATTGTACATTTTCTTCTTTTTTAAATAAAATGTTTTTCCCTTAGTTATTAACTTTATGGGTTCCATTTGCACTACTTAACTGAAAAAGAATTGACATTGCAGCAACTAATGAATATTACTACTTAGAAATAAGTAGAAACTAAAATATTCACTAAGTATACAAGAAACTTCACAAAGCCTGGAAAAGAGGTCACGATGAGTACATTTTCATCTGTACTTGTTAGATTTTTTTTTTTTTGTAATTGTATTTTTTGTTTCACTGGTGAGGTTGTCAAACGATTCCTCTAAATGAAAGCAGAAGTGAGATGCTGATAGGAATGTTATGACTCCTTGTCTCTCAGATAGCTGTAAGGAGACCCATTCCCTTATTGTCTCTTGCCTATGATTGACTGGGGTAGTAAATCCTCTGCAGGACTCTTGTTTGATGGTGATCTTTGGAGAAGTCAGCTGAGTTTTTGTGTTTTTGTTTCCATTTTATTATCCTTCATACATTATTAAAGTACTTACTGGGATTATCCTAGTTTCAAAAAACAGTTCTTTTAAAGATTTGTGCTAAAACACAAAATGTGTTCTGTTCCTGTGTTCATCAGAATTTAAAACATTCTTGTTTTCTGTCTCTCCATTCGGCCATCTGCAGCTGTAGAGGTCTGAAAACCTCTACTTAAATCCTCAACTCTTCTTCTTGAAGTCCCCTATGATATAAACCACAATATTTACACCTCCATCACTCCTGATGATAACTCATTTGCAAAGTTGGAAAAAGAATGAGTTCTTTTACAGATGGCCACATGGTATTTGCAAAGTTGAAAAGCTCCCCTTTCCATATCATTATATCAGATATTGATAGCTTGATTATGTTTCATTACATGTTTTTAGTTGATTATATTTATATGTTGATATAATTTAAAAGAAATCTTGGGCCAAGAATCATCTTTCATGATGTTCATGAAACATTTTCATTCTTTTTTGAAACATCTTATTGAGGACTCCTACAACTCTTATCAAAATCCATACATCCATCCATTGTGTCAAGTACATTTGTTACCATCATCATTCTCAAACCATTTGTTTTCTACTTGAGCCCTTGGTATCAGCTCATTTTTCCCTTCCCTCTTACTCTACTTCCCTCATGAACCCTTGATAATTTATAAATTATATATATTTTTTCATGTCTTACACTGTCCAACATCTCCCTGTACCCACTTTTCTGTTGTCCATCCCCCAAGGAGGGGGTTATATGTAGATCCTTGTAATTGGTTCACCCTTTTTATCCCATCTTCTCTCAACCCTCCGGGTACCACCTGAGATGTTCATCTATCCTGGATTCCCTGTGTTTCCAGTTCCTATATGTACCAATGTACATGCTCTGGTCCAGCCAGATTTGTGAGGTTGAATTGGGATCATGATAGAGAGGAAGCATTTAAGAGCTAGAGGAAATTTGTAGGTTGCATCATTGTTATACTGCACCCTGACTGACTCTCTTCCTCGTGACCCTTCTGTTAGGGGGTATCCAATTGCCTATAGATGGTCTTTGGGTCCCTAATCTGCACTCCTCCTCATTCACAATGATATAATTTTTTAGTTCTTTGATGCCTGATACCTAATCCCATTGACACCTCATGATTACATAGGCTGTTGTGCTTCTTCCATGTGGGCTTTGCTGCTTTTCAGCCATATGGATGCTTGTTTAACTTCAAGCCTTAAATACCCCAGATTCTATATCTTTTGATAACTGGGCACCATCATCTTTCTCCACCACATTTACTTACAAAGCTGCTTTATCTTCAGTGATCCAGTCAGGAGACATTTTAATTTTTTAAATATTTAAGACATAATACCAGGAAAAGTTCAATATTAGACAAAGAGACTTATCTTTACCAAGCTTTAATATCCTAGCTCATAAAATGGAGATGCTAATTCCTAATGAATATCCTTGTTATTAGGATAACATGAGGATGTAAATTTTTCTTAAAATGTTTAATGCTTAATGGTTGTGACAAAATTATGGATTTCCTCTGCCTCTGTCTGAGTATTTCTACTCTGTCAATTCAGACAGATGGAGGCTCCTTCTCATCACCTCAGCAAGTATCCAGAGCTACTCATAGCCCCTCTGGTTGTCCTGAAGATGACCTCCAGGAAAACCACCTTATAGAGATGCTGAAGTAGAGCAAAGACTAGGCCCTGTATGGCACTCATTTAAAGAAAGAGGTAAGATAGAGTAATTAATTGATGAGGTTCTTAATCAGTGGATTTAAAGTCAAGAAGTCTGCCGAGGAAATCACAGAAAAATATTCACAGGAAAACATTACAAAAACAAGATGCCAAATTAAATAAAGCAGTAAATAAAAACAGCAAACATAAATCCAGAAGATTAACACTGAGATTTCAGGAATAGGTAATACACTAACAGACCAATGGGGTAGAATTGAATCAATGGAAGACCAAATTAGTGAATTTAAAGACAAATCTTTGGATCTCAATGAAATAATGAGGAAAGGGCCAAAAAAAAAGCAAAAGCTCATAAGCCTAGGGATTAGGTGGAATAATATCAAAAGGAATAATTTATGGGTAGCTAAAATTCTAGAACAGAACGAGACAAGAAAATGCATAGAGAAGGGCTGAGCCCCGGTGGCATAGTGGTTGTGCGCGGGACTGCGGCCCACTGGGATGGAGTTTCGATTCCAGCTCCAAGGAGGAAAGGCTGGACCTCCTACTCCCACCACATGAGGGCAGTGATGCCTCCCCCCCCCCCCAAAAAAAAATGCATAGAGAAAACTACTGAAAAGTTATTGGATGAAAATGTTCCAAACATAATGAAAAATGAGGAGATTCTCATCAAAGATGGTAAACAAACTCCAAACAGGACAGACCATAAAATAACACCACCAAGTCATATCACAATTAAAATTTATAAAATCGGGTAAAAGGGAATCTGAAAAGCAACTAAAGGAAAAAAAAGTTACCTAAAAATTAGAATCAGCAAGAATACACTCAGTTTTTTGGCAGGAACCATGCAGACAAGAAAGCAATGAGTTGGCATATATAAAATCCTGAGAGAGAGAAGCTGCCAGTCTTGAATTACATGTCCAGAAAAATTGTCCATCAAATATGATGGTAAAATTAGAACTTTTACAGGTAGACAGAGTTAAAGGAATTTGTAAAAACTAGATCAATTATGCAAGAATTACTATAGGGTGTTCATTCTTCAGATGTAGGATCAAAAGCAGCAGATAAAACTGAGACAAAAGCAAACCAAAAGACCTGAGACTAATATACATGGCAGTTCTGCCCAGAAGCCAGCCCAGACATAAAAGCGTATAAAGGAAAACGAACCCTACAAGACAGAAAATAGGAAAACAGCAATGTCAATTTGTAAATTAAAATTCTTAGGAAGTAAAAAAAATGCAGTAAGTAGCGTAGTTACTTCCAAATGGAGAGGAAGTCAAGTTTTTTTTTTTCACAGAATACAATATTTTTAAATTTGGCAGAAAATAACAAATTACAGGGTAGTCTCAAAAAATTATAAAACTATAGTTAACAAAAGAAGCAGCAAGAAATAAAATGATAAGAAACCTCACAAACAAAGACTGCAAATGGATTAAATGCAACAGACATTAGACAAAGGGAATAAGAAAAGAACCTATTGGTAAGTTGCCTGCAACAGACACAAGTAGATCCAGAGACAAAAGTTAGCTAAATATCAAAGAATGGAAAAGCACATGCCAAGCAAAGAACACCCAAAAGAAGAGGGTCCATAATATTAATTTTTGATAAAATAGACATGAATACAAAAATAATGAGACAAGAAAGAATATAAGATAATGATCTAAGAGAAGATCCAACAAGTGTGTATACTGTAATAAATATCTCTACACCCAGTGGAACTCACTTTCTACCATGAATTTCGGACTTACAGAAATCCTATAAAGCAGGCTGGAGTCTGTGAATCTCAGAGATTGTAACTTTTCAAGGAAGTAGAAAACCACATTGGGCCCCAACAGAGTGGCTGGTGATTTTGAACTGCATTCCTTCTTGTGTGCACCCCATAGCTACCACGCATCCAAGGAAAGGACCACAAAAAGGCATGATTCAGATTTTAAAAGGACTGGGAAGAGGGGGAAAGTAAATGAAAGCAAAATTCTTCAATAATAGTACTCACTGCCTTCATATGTCCCTTTGACTCATAGGGACTCTATATGGGAGTTTTAAAACTTCAGGTCTTTGGAGGAGCAGATAACCTCAACTCTCTCCCAAGGAGAGATGGTGTAGTTCAATTTCCAACCTCACAGTTAGCAATCAATGCTTACTCAATGTAGTCAATAAGAAATTTGAATATATCATTTTGATCAAAGACAGTAAATTAGAAAGAAACTCACCAAAATCACAAAACAATGAGCCAGCTTGGCTTCACAGACATAAATAACACTACCCTCCTCAGCACAATTATTCCCCAATGTTTACTGTGAAAAGCATTCCCCACAATTGACCATGCATTAGGTCACAAAGCCAGTTTCAATAATTAAAAACACCAAAATACAACAGACAATCTTCTTAGGCCACAGTTGCATAAAATCAAATGGAAAAATAGGTCGAGAGGGAAAAAATCAATAAAATGAAAACTGGACAGCACCCCTATTTAAAATCTACTGGGCGGTAAAGTAAATAAATAATTAAGCTAAAAATGTAGTGAATTAAATGAGAATGAAAATACAACATATCAAAATCTTTGGGATATAACAAAAGCAGACAATAGACACACACACATTAAAGAATAAGAGAATTAAAAATCAACACTTCAACCCCAAATTTTCAGTATTTAGAAGAATGATAGCAAAAAGTCACTATAAAAAAGAAATAATAATTATTAGAGTGGAAATAAATGAAAGAGAAAATTGAAAAATAAGAGACAGAATCAATAGACTAGAATGAAGTGAATTCAATGATTAATGAAATAATGAACAATGATTAGTGAAATCATTAGAACCTTAGCAAATCTTACAAAAGGAGGTGAATAATATGGATGAGAAATGAAAGAAATAATATAGCAGAACTAACCGAAATAAAAAGGATCCCAGCAAAATACAATAAAGCGTTGTACCTCAACAAAATTGAAAACATAGAACAAATAAATTTCTACAAACACACTATCTACCTAATCTAGACAGGCTGAAACAGAAAATTTGAACAGATCCATTATGAAGAAAGTAGATAATCAGCTCATTAAAAAAATCCTCAACAAAAAGTTTCCAGGTTCGGCTAATGTGTTAGGCCGGGTGGACTAGAGAAATGAATCCAGTGACACTCATATAACAGAGAGCTTATATCAAGAAGTAATTATATACCAAGAACGCATCGGAGCCTATTTCAACTCACCTGTAACTTCCTCTTCCGGAGTCTTCTTCTTTGGCAGCACCACCTTGCTGAGAATATACATTTCCCTCAGGTAAAAACAGGTATGCATTTAGATGGCACACCAATGCAAACAAGTGCATCCTACCCCTACCCAGCTTTGAGTTTACCAACACACCCGAATTCTTTTGCCATAACAACATAAATTTGTATTCATACTTTAGTCTTTTGTCTCTTTTGTCCCTCACCTCCCTGCATGTCTATCCATTATCTCTTTCTGCTCTTTTTCATCATGAAATAAATTTCAATGGAACTTATTAAATCTGATTACATTTAATACATTTCAACTATTTTTTTTTTTTACAAATTGTTGGCCTCTCCATACAGCTGCTTTTCATTAGTATCAGTACTTTTATTTTATGCCTGTTCTTCTTTGCCCTCACTTTCCTCAGTTAGTTATTTCTCTCCCTTTGTCTTCATTTCACTACCGTATTTTTTCCAGCTTCTATTAGACCTCTCCCACATAACTAAACAGTGCCAAATCCCTCTAAATGATCAGAAGCTCACATGCCACTATGAACTGTACCACAGTGCTGAAGAAATGGCAATCAACCACAATAAACCAAAAAAATCAAGAAAGACAAGAACAACAAAAAGTCACCCAATGGAAAACTCAGAAATACAGGGCAGGAAATGACCAGATATAGAATTTAGAATAATGATGTTCAAGTCCTCTCAAGAGATGTGATGAGCACTCAAGAGAACAATTGAAGAAACTGAAAAATATCTAAAATCCTTAAGCCAAAATGAACCACAGAATAGAGATATTGAGATAACAGAATCAGGCAGCATGGTGAAAGACTTGAGGAATAGTGTAGAGGAAGAGGGAAATAAAATCAGTGAGTTTAATGACAATCACAATTGAAGAGAGACACAATAACAGCAACAAAAACAGAGGAAGTAGCATAAAGCATGAGAATAATATGGGACAACGTCAAGAAAAACAACCTATGTCTCATAAAGTCCCAGAAGAAGAAGCAAAAATTTCTACAAAGAAAATAGTATAAGACATCATAGGGAAAAAAATTTCTCCAACATTACAAAGGAGAAGAAAGCATTTACGAAGATAAGTGAGGGCATGGAATAGATAAAACATTTTGGGTAAAGGAGATAGCCAATAGACGTCTAAGATACAAAAACATTTGTTATATTAAAGCAACCTCTAGGAGTTCTCTGTGGCTAGTGTGAAGAAACATGGGAGTCGCTATGAGAGAGGCAATAGAAAGTTCGATCATAGAACTACAAGGGACATTGAAATGTTTAAGTTATGGTCACAAATATGAAAGAGATCCATCGGCAGCCTTAACTGTTTTTCTTTGCCAAGCTCTCCAGCTCAGGTCCATACGTTTTTAAGTACATAAGAAGATTAAAGAGGAAAGTGTTGAGGCTTTATCCTTGAATTTGAATCAAAAACTGGGTAACAGTAAAAATAAGAATGACTAAAATGAAAGGCCTGGTGGATCAGAGTCCTGGTGGATGTGAAGAAATCTTGGAAATTTTGTTAGTACTAGGCATCTGGAAATACAGGAAATGATTCTTGATGAGAACAATGTTTAAAACTGAATTTTAGAGGAGGCACCATTATTAGTCCAATACCTGTCTTCCAGATGTTATAGAATGGTTTGCATTTTGTATGATGCTGAAAGTTAAACCTCCAGTACTGCAAAAACCAACAGTCGTGCATGGAGGTTAGGTTTCAGTGGAGCTTCTAGATGAAGACAGACTTGGAAGAAGGGCCAGCCATCTAAAAATTAGTCAGTGAAACCTCTCTGGACCACAATCGAATTCTGTCCTACAGAATGATGATGAACTACCTAAACTTGAATATACTCAAAGTATACAATGACTGCAGCAATGAACACAGGCTACCTACAGTTATGAAAATGGTGCAGGACCTGACAGCATTTTATTTGGCTATAGGGGTTCACCATAAATCTTAGTCCATTCGACAGCAACTACCAATAATCCCTAGTAATAGCAACTTTTAGAGTATGAATGTTGGCAAAATCAAGATATAAAGTGGAGTTAGTGGTTTGATTTGGGGGCATTAAGATATCCCCAGTAGTGTACAATATGCAGGATCACAACTTGGGTAAATCAAAGTGAAGTTTAAAGTTGAAAAAAAAGACATGAAAGTGTAAACCTAAGAGTTGAGCGTGAACTGAGGCCAATGTACCTCTCAGGAAGCTGGATAGAAATTATCAAAGGACAACTCAAGAAAACAGAGTCAAATATTATAATGAATTGTGAAAGGACCTAAAATTAGAAAAAAACCAAAAGGAAGAACACCCCTAGCAAATCTGAAACTGAAAGAACTCAGGAAAAAAAAATCAAGGCGCAAACATTCTATCTGAAAAATATTGAATGGTGCAAGAATGATCGAGGGAAGATGGAAAGAATACACAGTCACTGTACCTGAAAGAACTGGCTGACAGTCCACCATTTCAGGAGGTACCACACACGCAAGAATCAATAGTGCCGAAAGAAGACGTTCAAACTTGCTCTGAATGCATTAGTAAAACCCCGGCTGCAAGAGTAGATGGATTGACTACCTATTGAAATGCTTCAAAAAGCTGAAGAAACACTGGAAGCACTCATTCATCTATGCCAGAAATTTTGGAAGACAGCTCCCGCGCCAACTGACTGGAAGAGGTCTACATTAGTGCCCGTACCAAAGAAAGGTGACCCAATAAAGTGCTCAAGCTATAGAATGACATCATTGAGAGTGCACACAAGTAAAATTTTACTAAATATCATCCAACAATGGTTACAGCAACATATTGACAGGGAGCTGCCAGAAGTCCAGACCAGATTCAGTAGAGGACATGGGACGAGGGATATGATTGCTGATGTCAGATATATCTTGACTCAAAGAAAGGAATACTAGAAAGATGTTTACTTTTGTTTCATTGACTATGCAAAGGCATTTGACTGTGTAGACCATAATAAACTGAATAACCTTGAGAAGAATGGAGTTCCAGAACACTCCAGTGTGCTCATAGGGAACTTGCCCATGGATCAAGCGACAGCTGTGTGAACAGAAAAAGAAAGCAGTGCATGATTTAAAATCAGGAAACGCATGTTCAGGGTTAGATCCCCTCACAATGCTCGTTCAATCTATATGAGACATCAGGGAAGCTGCGTTATATAAAGAAGAACGTGGAATCAGGATTGGAGAAAATTTATTAACAATCTGCAGTACACAGAGAACACAGCCTTGCTTGCTGAAAGTGAGGAGGAATTGAAGCACTAACTGTGAAAATCCAGGACAGTGACCTTCAGTATCAATGACAAGTCAATGGAAGGAGGGTCAAAATCCTCACAACTGGACCAATAGATAATATCATGATAAATGGAGAAAAAATTGTCAAGGATTTTGTCTTACTTGTATCCACAACCAGTGCTCATGGAAGTAGCAGGCTAGAGCTACAAAAGATGTATTAGGTAAAGCCCTCTTTAGAGCATTGAAGACCAAGGATGTTTATTTGAGGAGTAAGGCGCTCTGAACCCAAGCCATCATATTCTCATCATAAGCATGTGAAATTGAACATTTAACAAGAGCATTTACTAATAGAAGAGTAAACACATCTGAACTCTAGTGCTGGAAAAGACTATTGAAAATACATGAACTCTTAAACAAATTTTTATTTGAAGAAATAAGGCCAGGGTTCTGCTTAGAGGCAAAGATGGCAAAACTTAATCTTACATACTTTGGACATACTTTCAGGCAAGACCAGTGCCTGGAGAAGGACATCATCGTGGGTAACATGGAGGACAGCACAAAAGAGGAAGACCCTTGAGGCGGATCGACAAGGTGCCTGCATCCATGGGTTCAGGCATAGGAACAATGATCAGGGTGTTGTGAGACCATGCAGTCTTTTGTTGTGTTGTAAATACAAGATGCTTTCAAGCCTTCTTGCTGCCACCCAACAACAATAGCAGCCTCTTCTTGTGGCCCAGGGTAGATGCATGATCAGGTGTTTTTCATAGGAAGTGTTCTTCATCATTAATACCTAGTGCCCAAACAAAAGGGAAAATAGCTTTCCGTGGGCAATGGTTTCAAAAGAAGGTGACGTGCTCAGGAAACAAACTTGAAGACTAACTGCTCAAGGTGAATTCTTGTAACTCAAATGATCTTCCTCGTGATCTTGCATCCATAAGGCTGTCTTTCTCAGAAAATGTTGCAAAGGCATGCTATTGGTCTGTGCTGTGTTGTAGACAGGTTTATAAAGCTTTCAGCTGGGTATGTTTTTTCTTTTACCTCCTAAACATCTGAGAGACCAGGATTGAGTCAATAGACAATGTAAAAATAACTTTTAAACAGTAAAAAAATAAAAGAAAAACAGCTGAGAGTGCAAAAAGAATGCTGATGTAACCTGAGTGTTTATTATGCAATCCTTCATATGGAATCATGGGAAGAAAATGCTAAATCCCACCAATCAGTACCAGTTTGACAAAGTTGGTATCATGACTTTGAGAGACCATGTGCTTGACCTGGGCCTCCCTTATCTGTGGATTCAGTAGCTGGGTGGCCTTCACTTCCCCAAAGAGCAGCACAGACCACTCACTGAGCACAAGCCACATAGAGACCACCATGCCACTGATGAAGACCAGAGTGCAGGCCCACCTGGCCCTCCAAAAGCAGTTTCCATCCCTTGAACACAATATGGTGCCTGATACCAGTGAATGCCAGCACCTCTGCCCAGCACAGGTGGCCTCTCTCCTGGTGAAGTGGGTGACAATGGCCCAGGAGGATTACATGGTGCTACACCATTTCATCAAAGGTGTAGTGGAAGCAGTCCTGGAAGAGGATACCAGTCTCTACTACATGGTCCTCATCGAACAGGCACAACCAAGCTCCAGGCAGGGACTGAGCCCCAGCTACTCCTCCATCCAACCTCCCCCACCCCAGCTCTTTTTTTTTGTGTCAGGTGATATTTTAATGAGCTAATCACATAAAATCGAGCCACCCCCTGCCCCTCCCTACACACCCTCTTACTAGACCCCCACCCTCCGTGCTCCCCCGCCATCTCTACCCCTGGCCCATCACAGAGGTATCACCCAGAAGAGGTCAGCGATGACTGAAAAATCCATGAGGGTGGTTCTATTTAAATGGCTTCATCCTACTGGGACCCCTGAAAAGCCACAGACACATCTCCTGGGGAAATTCCTTAGGCCCCTCCACTGTCTTCATGGCTCTTGTTTCCAGGTAGACATCAAGCAGCTGCATGGGTGCTGCAGCATTCCTTCAAAAGAAGTCAAACAAAAACAGTGTCAGGTAGATAAAATCACCAAGCAACATAGGGTACATGAACTTTCCAAAATGCAACATTCAACATTTCTAAAAATCAAAGCGAACATGAAGATGGCATTACCTGACAAGGTAATAGCGGTTGACAAAGTAGGCGTGGCTCATTTGCCTCCTTAGATATTGGTAATATGTAGTCTATCATCAATAATTACACAGAATATATGGCAAAAAGATATGAGTGATTAATTAAGTACAAAATGTTGGCAGCACAGATGGGGAAGTGTTTAGAAAGCAGTTTGGGAAATAAGACTGCAACAAATTCAGGTAATATTCTTCCCAGAACTGGCTGGTTCCCATCCAGATGGGGTTATAGACAGCTGCTGTGTTTTGGAAATGCGGAAAACACATAGCAGCTATTCTTTGTGGCATCAATTCAAATTCGATCTGTTCTTAAAGCAATAAGCCTAATCTGTTTTGCTTTTATTTTTTATTTTTTTCCCAACTGTACGTCTTTGGGTAAATAGCTCTAGAATTCAGAAAATTACCAACAAAACAATGATACTGACTTTACTTCAAACTTCATAACCAATATTTGGAACAGGGGGTAAACCTTGTCCCACTCAAGCCATCAAGAAACCTGCCAGTACTGGATTACTGACTGAAGCACTATTAGATGGAGTTTAAAATGTTGCATTTCTAAGGCAGAATCTGGACCCTTTACTGGTTCTTTACTAATAATATTTGCCAAAGAATCAACTTTAATTTATGCTTTGTCTCCAAATGTTACCTCATATTATATGGGGGATTGCTATTACTTAAATTATACAAGTCACCCTGAGTTTGCCAGGAGACCTTTGTCGCCCTCGTTATAGAACTAGCTGATGAGCGTCACATTTTAATGAGAGCGATAAAAAACAAAAGAATGAGAAGCAGTGCTGGCTTTTTAGGTCATTGGGGAAAGAGAACATGGGGACACAGAGGAGTCGCTGGACCCAACCATGGTGGGAAGACGAGTTCTGCGGAGCTGTGAACCTCACTAATTCTTGTTGCTTTGTCCTGTGACCAAAGCTGGCCAGAGGAAGTGCCATCAACTCCGAGGAATGGCCAGGGTTGCCGCCATCCATCAGCAATCAGGAGTGCTGGCCCCAGGACAGGCCTGCCTGTTTTGGCACCAGTGGTTTGTCTGGTCATGGGATTAAACATAGCTCATAATGTTCTTGGAAGATAGAGAAGTTTCTCCTGGCTCCCCAAACTGGTGGCCGGTGGAGGTAGAGGTTATTTCTGGGGAAGCCATTTGTCCTACTGCCCTTGCAGAATGAGAGACTGCTCTATCTTCATGCTCACGGGGATGGTGCTTGGAAAGATCATCACTGCTCAAGTCAGCTGTGCATAAGCAGAGGACCGTGTTCCCTGTTATTGTGTAGGAATGGGTCCCCAGCTCCCTGGGAGGCAGGTCGGTCTCTTTGTGTCAGACACAATCATGGGGACTTGTGGGTTGAAAGATAAAGGAGGCACTAAGGACATGAGACCTTGGCATCCCAAACACAAACTCAGTGCCTGCATGTAGATTCTGACCCAGAACTTTAAAACAACTCCTCAATTAGTGACTTCTCAGTTTGGGCCAAGTCTAGTGCTAATGGACCTTATATCAATTTTTCAATTGAAGTTTTATAAGCACCCAAAGAGGCAGGTAGGATTAGCCTTGTTTTACAGCTCCATAGGCTACTCGTTGAAGTTTGCAAGCTTTTGGAAAACAGCCTGACTGAAATTGGGCTAATGAGATTGCTCTTCAGCTAACCAAAATTCTATTCACTGGAATCCCATGCAGACATTTCAGGGTTTCCAGGAGCACAGTTCCTGCGTGCGCCAGCTGGCTGCAGAGGCAGCCAAAATTCTTTGGGCTGCACACCCATGATGGGAAGCTGGAGCCCAGCCTTCGCACAGCTGCCTGATGAGCAAGCCTCTTTTTTCCCTCTGGAACTTTGTCTGTCTACAGGTTTATGACACGCAGGCATTTTGTTAAATCTGGCTGGACTTTAAATAAGATGAATACTTTGCCTCTCTACCAGGCCTCTTATCTGACAGTGTGAAAATATTTTAAGAAGTATCTAAACCAACCATCGCCTTCATCTTATATAGGGATTTCATCTATTTTGGAAAAAGCTGAACAGGTTGAGGGCCTTAATAATCAGTCATCCGGGGGTGGGGTCTGGTTGGTGGCTGAACCATTAATATCTTGCTATTCTGTAAGATTTAATTGAAATGTTGACAGAAATATTTGTTTTGTTTACCACATTAAAATTTGTCACACTGATGTGGTTTGATCCAAGGCATGTTCACTTTTCATGCTGATTCAATAACTTCCACTGGACACAGAGATGATAGCATTAGCTATTGCCCCACCATGTGCTCTGCATGAAAGTGAGCGTACTAATCACATTTAACCTGTGCATGGGACAGAGATATCTGCATGAAAATTTGGCGATTTATGTTGACCTCCTGAGCACTAGGAAATAGATTCTGAAGCTAAACTGATTTTGAATCCCAACTCTTTATTTACTGCCTTGGTATCTTGAACAATATATTAAGCATCTCGTTGCCTCAGTTTCCCTATCCCTAAAATGAGGGTGGTAAAATGTATCTAAATTTTTTTTTATAATGAGGCCTTCTACTTCCATTGAGTTAGTCTTGAAAACCCACTGTGTTTCTATTACCCTGTCCTTTAAGGTGGCTATGTGTCAGAATTGAATTGATGGCATGAGGGGGTTTTGCTTGTTTATTTTTGTTTCATTTTAAAATTTTTTGGATAACTCTATGTGTCATCTGCTTTGAATATGAATGTGATAAATCTGTACAGGACATAAATGATACTGTAGCCTCAGGAAGGTTTTGTTATTTCCTACATATCCTCTAAAAGTTTGCATTCCCAGGTGGGTGTTCCCTTGTACAATGGAACCAAGGAGCAAATCACTTGTCCAAGAGTCTACAAGCACCTTGGGTTATCGCAAAGGGTAGATGACGTCTCAAGATCAAGACAGAAATTTGACTTTGAAAGAAAGCATTATTGTGATTCATCATATCACTATTCAGTTTAAGTGAATCAGTTACATTTCATTTATAGCTCTTCCTCAGTAAATACATTGCCCATCGCTTTCTCATATAGTATCTCTACTAAAACAACTGGATCAATTTTCCACCTTTCTCCTCTTTATGCTTTAATAACCTCTTGATAAACAAAATTTTATCTAGTATTCTTGACAAAGCTCATCACTTTATTTTACTATTAATGTTGCATTTTTTCTTGCTTAAACTGTGCTTCACATTCAGTGACCTACCCTCCTTTTCAAACTTTGATGGCCATGTATGGCTTCAAGACCCTACCTACTTGCTTCCTCTCTCTCTCTCTCTCTCTCTCTCTCTCTCCATATTTTCTGGGCAATTTCCCTAGATTTCAGGCTCCACCAGGAGATTTCTCCCCTAGGAATTTTAACACAAATTCTACAACTTTAACATTTACTAATGATTAGTTCCCATATAACCCATCCCAGGACCCTCTGATAAATATGTGTCCAGCGTGGTTTCTTTGAGATGTGTAGCATCTTAACCCATTGGTGTAAATTGATATTTTAAGAGGAGCTCAATCAATTGCACAGCTCTTCCACCATCCTGAACAGAGCACTGGAAATACTCCCACTTGGGCCACATACATCCCCATATTTAATGAGGCATTCCCTTGTTCATTTCAAATAGACACTTACAAGTAGAGTAAAATCCTCAGAATTAAATGGGACTGACTAGCAGGGTTAAGCCCCTCCCCCCTCAACAAAAGCAATGGCTTCTACAGACTTCTGCCAACCCAGAGAGCGTTTTCTGCACTGTTCTAGAGCCATCCATGGGTCAGCACGGTTAGCAGAGCAGACTGCCAGAGAGCCAGATGTTGCTGTTGGAGACAGACCAGCAACACCCTGTGCACACAGTCACAGGTCTGCAGAAAAGAGACCAGACGGAAACAAACTCTGATTCCCATAGCGTCGTCATTCAAATAGCAATGCTGAGAGATATGATCGTGTTGGGCTTTTCATTTCTCCTTGGAAGGCCTACATTAAAGATTAGAAATAGGAATATGTTACATTCTTGAAAAAATGAGAGAGACTGAGACAAAGGCTAATTGTCACTATATATTGAACATGCTTTTTGAACTCACCTACAATGAAATACATCTTGTTCCTTATTTGAATTCAATAATGATGTAAATACTCTGCAGCCCCAGTCTGCAATGGGAACATTTTCCTTGGCAAAGTTCTGTACATTTTGGATTAAAGAATTATGCCAAGGTATGTTTCCAACAGCAACATCTCTCTAAACTGACAAAGAATTTAGGTAATGTCTGTTTGGGGTATACTAATATAATGCATTGACAACGAAACTGATCACACCTTGAAAGCTACTCTTTTTTAGTACTTTCAAAATGAGCTATAGTATATATAACTGGAAGGAATTTTTTTGCACAAGTCAAGGTTTGGTTATGCACTTTAGAGGTGTGCTATCTGTTGAATCCATTTATTTTGTATCTGCAAATGCAAACCAGCCTTTTAGAAGATTTGCTGAAGAAAGACGAGGTGTCTAGTTCATGACACAGGGGGATTTGTCACAGAGAAGGACTGTGCAGTGAAAGTAGACGCTGAGATAGCGCAAAAGCAGTACATTTCCCTGTGGAGTGTCAAGGATCACTTTGGGCCTTTCTCATTTGCCCCAAGTCAGGTCTCTTTGATAAGCTATTTAATGGACATTCACCATCGAAAGCTGGAAATGTCACTGAAAAGAACTCAACCAACCACCTTCTCTACCACCTTTATGATGATTATTGCTCTTGTCTTCCATATTGACATGTCTCCATTATCATCACAATTAGGCCAAGGTCATCCCTCTAAATATCATGATGTTATTATTTTTTTCACAGCTATGGAATTTATTAGGGAATTAACTCTTTGCAATTCAAGATCAGAGACCAGTCAGGATATAGTTCTTCAATCAAGACAATTTTTTCTCATCAGTGCCTGCAGTCATATTTTTTCCTAACATGGTCTCTTGGTCTCATGTGTGTTTCCTTGACATTTGCACAGCTCAGCAATGTATTATAAACTTTTTTTTATCTCTGCAGCTAAGTTCCCAGAGGCACCCCTCTCTCTCGGGAGCCTCAGCCCAAAGGTCCTCAATGTTAATTCTATGAATTGGCAAACTTTTCTCTATCCCGAGGAACCAGCAAGGTTTCTGCTTGAAGATATGCAGTTTTCTCATTCTGTGGTCTAGTACGTCCACTGTGTCATCTCCTGCCAGTCTCCTGGTTTTGATGCCACCATTTCTCTGCTGTTGTATCTCACTATCTTTTATGTCTATTGTTATAGCTCTCTCGTCATCTGTCCCCTGAATCTAAGAGGTTCTCAGTGCAGGGAGTTCAAGTCCTAAGGTGCGCTCTAGTCCTAGCTCACTTTCAGTATATATTATGGTTCTCCCTGTCCATCTCAGGCAACTTTAAAAAATATTATTAATTGGGAGTTAATACACATATCATATCATTCCATCATTCATTCACATCAAACAAAATAGTACAATTGCTGCCATAATCAGTTCCCAGACATTCTTTTACTTTCTGGATTCCTTAACATCATCTCCTTTTTAACCCCCTATTGCCACTGTATAGACACCCCCTCACACACACACACTTGAAACTCTTATTCTACTTGCTATATAGTCTATAGTATAGGCTCATCAGTCCTGAGTTTCATATACCAAAGCACAGAAAAACATGTAACGACTTCAAGAGGGTGAGCTCAATGACATAACATTTCTGAGATACACTCAAATATGAACAAAGTCAAAATAAAACAGGATGTCTCTCACAGTTTTGCTCAAGTAATATATATCTTAATACCCTTTATGCGGCACTGATGTAGTGAGACCCTCTTTGTCTGCCTGCTAGCAGTTCAACAATATTGGTACAGATGTCTTCCACTCCTTCAGACACCATGTATTTTCTGACAATGTGACCCATTTGGTACATACCACCTAAGACACTCTCCTCCTATGTCTGTCCCTCAAAGCATTTTCAGTCATTCTTCCCACCGACTAAAGTTCATTTCTTCCTCTTTCCCTACCAACAGAATGCATTTGAATATCGTCACTATTGTTACCACTACCTCACTATCACCTCCCCAACTTTCATACAACTAGAACCACTATCACCAACCACCACCATCCTCACCATCTCCCCACTATTACTGCCCTTTCACCACCTTCATCACCAGTACCAACCATGTTGCCACCATTATTCTCATGACTGACCTCTCCAATGCTATCACCACCATTCCTGACCATCCCCTTCACTATTATAAATGTACTACCCTGTCCTTTACTTTCATCACCTTGATCATCAACCACACACACCAAACTTCTTTCCTAGATATCCTCTGTCATCTTATTTTGTAAACACACAGGCGCAGATTCATTTATGTTTCCAAAAAAATCATTCCTGTTTATAAGACTCTCTGCTGCTTTGTATAAATTACAACTCCTTGAATACCTTCCTTCACATATTTCAATTTCATTGTATAAATTACAACTCCTTGAACACTTTTCTTCACATATTTCAATTTCAGTCATCTTTACAGAGCACAATAGCTTTCTTACACATAATGGGTACTCCAGAGGAAAGTGACAAAGCAAAAGGGGAGGGTGGATTTTCCCTATTTTTTTTCTTTTCCACTCATCATCCTCTATCAGAATGTCTAGAAGGATTGGCATGATAAGATATTGTACAGTGGAAGAAAATTGGGATGTGAAAATACAAATTCTAGAAATGTAGTCACCAATTAACCAAACATGACTGGATTTATTTACATACCTTGTAGATCTCTATTTCTACTATTAAGTTTTGTGGATCTATAACTAAAAATGAATAATATTTTGAAAAATGCCTTTCATTCTTAAAAAAAATACTGAGAGGGGCAATAAGAGATTCCAATAAATTCTTAATCATGATTAACCCATTTGTTCTCAGGAAGATTTCCTTAAGTTAAGGACAAGAGAAATAACTATAGCTCATCTTTTCTCATATGGCATGTAACAAAAGGGTGTAGGACAAATTAAGATATTAGGCCATATTCCAGGTGTTTTTCCAAAGAACTTTTTCCTTCTATCTCTCTCTCCCTAATTCGTTCCCTTGTTTTCATAAAAGCTCTCTTTCAAAATACAATTTGTACGGGAAAAAAAGATGACTTCTGATTTTTCGCTACCTTATAAATAGAATTTTCTATTATTTGTGGACAGAACCTCTTTAGTTATAACCTTTGATGTATGAATCACTATTCTAGTGGCAGAAAAGAAACATTCCTGAAAGTAGTTTATCTTAGATGTGGCCTTCCAGCAGCCCTTGCAGTTTGTGAAATCCAAGGGGATTATGGATGCAAGATGAAGAGAGGCTATCAGCCTCTTTCAAATGCAATATTAGCAATAATTCTAAACACATCTTTGTCTTATGCACAACTGTCACTTTGCTTCGACGCAGCAGCATCTTCACAAGCATAAATCACTTTGGAGAGCAGGGGAATGATGCAGGGGAGAGAGAGTCTCTGCTGCAGCCCAAAGACCTTAATCACTGAGGACATATAGTTTGATGGTCGCTTGGTTTCCGGGATTAAAGAGGAGGTTATTTTGTTCCTTTGCCAACTCTTTCCTAATAAACTCCTCCAACTGGGGTTCATCTACTCATTATATGTTCAAACTGTTACGATTAATTTCTTAGCCCATGCAATCAGGAAAGAAGTCTCAAACTGTGATTTTTGGTTAATCTTGTGCCAGAAACATCAGGATCTAATGAATGAAGACCTGGCCTGAAAGCTAAGTTGACTTGATTTTCTTGCCAAATCTATCTTTGCCTGACTCAATCACTATTCTTGTTGAAATGGACTTAGGAGTGAGTTCTTGAGCTTCGTGGATAAGCAATTAGATCACTCTGACCTGAAATTCCTTGTGTCCAACATGAAGGGATTTCTTATGTTGTTATGAAGCTATAATCTTCTCATAGACAAAATGAAACGTATGAGTTGAACAGATCTTTATTTTCCCATTTGATAGTATAGTGAAGGCATAATTAGTCTTTTCTCTTTACATATCTTTGATTTATTTCACAAATACTTAATAATTTCTACAATTTGCTTGGCATTTTGCTAATGGATAATACTAAAATGGTGATCATACTTCACTTGTAGAATGTATAATCTAGATGGAAAATCAACATAAAATTTACACAATAGATGTAATTAAATTTTTTGTTTCCCAAACTAATTTATTGGGACCTAATGTGGATAGCTTATTGTTCAATCACATTGAGTAGTATTGTACAATTGCTATGATAATCAGTCTTGAAATAGTGTTTTCTTTCCTGAAGTCCTTGACATCAGTTCCTTTTACCCAATTCCCCAACACTGTACCTCCTAGAACGCCTTCTACTTGCTTTCCCCATAGGTTCATCAATCTTGGGTTTCATATACTGAAAGTCAGAAAAAAAGAACATATTCAATCCCAAATGACAAAATACAGCTGAAAAAAAAACCCAATAGGAAGAAACAAAAACAATAAATAAAGAGAATGTTCAAAACCAGATCAGGCAGTGAGTGCATTAAGGAAGCATGATGCCAAGTGCAACTAGAGTACCCTGTAGATTCAAGAAGATGCAAGTCATTTTATGATTAAAAACCACTGAGTCAATTTTGACACAGTAAATGCGCATAACATTTCTGAAACTTTAAGTCTTCATGGAAGTAGAAAGCCCCATATTTTTCACAGGAAGCAGCTGATATATTTGAACTACTGGCCTTATGATTAGTAGCCCAATGCTTAACTCACACTGCCACGTAGGCTTCTTAGTATGTAATAAAAAATAGAGCAGATTAAGATATAGCTTCAGAGAGGAACATGTCTTAGTTTCCTAACATTCCCATAAGAAAAATACCACACGTGGTTGACTTTAAATAACACAAATTATTTTTATTCACAGATCCTGAAGCTGAAAACCCCAATGGGATCATGGCTTTGTTTATTCTTCCCATGGGCCCTTCTCATTTCTGGCAACGAATGTCAATGCTTGCAGTTCCTACATATCCCCATATGATCCTAATATAGATCTGATACTCTGATATGCCTCATCAACCTAGCAAAAGAAAGCACCTATTTTCAAGCAGTTACCGGGGTTAAAATTTCTTTTTAAATCATTTTATTGGGGATTCCTCCAACTCTTTTCCCCCCAATTTTATTGGGAGCTCTTATAGCTCTTACAATATGAATACATCATTTGTATTAAGCATATTTGTGCTCATGTTGCTATATTCATTTCCAAATATTTTCAACTTGAGCCCTTGGTATAAGCTCCCCCCTCTCCTCTAGTTATTTTAAAATAAATTTCAGCTTCCCATATTTCTCCTTCCTCCTTCTCCCCCATGAACCCTTAATAATTTACAAATTGTTATTACCTTTTCATATTGTACATTGTCCAATGTGCCCCTTCACCCACCATCCAACTCTTATCATTGTATTGAAGATTTATCCAACTCCTTTTCCCCCAGTCAAGACATACATCAATTGTATGCAGTCCACATTTAGACATTTGCTGACATCACCATTCTGGAAACATCCTCCCTCCACTCAGACCCCAGTACCAGCTTCTCATATTTGCGCATCATCCCTACTCCCCCTCCCTCATGAACCCTTAATAATTTACAAATTATCATTATTTTTTCATATCGTACACTGTTCGATGTGTCTCTTCACTCTCTTCCCTGTTGTCCATAACCCAGGGAGGAGGCTTTATGTAGATCCCTACAACTGGTTCCCCCTTTCTACTCCACATCCCTCCAATTCTCCTGGTATCGCCTCTCTCACCACTAGTTATGAAGAGATCATCTTTGCTGAATTCCCCTTGTTTCAAGCTCCTATCCATACCAGTGTACATCCCCTGGTCAACTTGGATTTGTAAGGTAGAGTTGAGATCATGATAGTGGGTGAAAGGAAGCATTTAAGAACTAGAGGAAAGTTGCATATTTCATTTTTGCAACACTGTATCGTGACTGGCTCATCTCCTCTCTGTGATCCTTCTGTAAGGGGATGTCTCTTCAACGGTTGATGGGTTTTGGGTCCCCAATTTGCAATCCCCCTCATTTGCAATGATATAATTTTTAGTTCTTTGATGCTTGATACCTGATCCCTTCGACACCTCGTGGTAACACAGGCTGCTGTGCTTTTTCCATGTGGGTTTTGTTGCTTCTAAACTAGATGGTCACTTGTTTACCTTCAACCCTTTAATATCCCCAGATGCTATATCTTTTGATAGCCAGGCACCATCAGCTTTTTTCACTAATTTTTCTTATGCACACATTTGTCTTCAGTGATCATATCAGGAAGGTTAGCATAATGGAATGTCAATTTAATAGAATAAAGTGTTCTTGTATTGAGAAAGTACTTGAGGGGAGATCCAATGACCATCTACTGTCTTAATACTAACCCTATAAGTGTATGCACATAGATCTATTTCCTCATCATCATCTATAAATACATTCACCTCTGTACATGCCTGTATTTAGACCTCTATAAATGCCCTTTACACCTCCAGTTCTTTCCTCTATTTCATTAACTTTCCTCTTGTCCCACTATCATGCTCAGCCTCCATTTGGGTTTCAGTATATTCTCTGTTATATTACTCTTGATCAATCTCTATCAAGCCTCTCACACCCAGCTTGTCACTGACTTTGAATCCCTTGTTCAGTTATCCCTGAGTTGATCACCACCACCTCCTTTCCCTTCCCCCTTCTTTTCCCCTGTCCCCTCCTCTCCCCCCACCCCCAACCATCAGTCCCATTGTTTTCCTCATACGGCCTACCTTATTTAGATAAACCTGCAGAGATAACCATATGTACAAAAAAAAAGGCACCCTAAGATGAAGCAACCAAAGAAAATAAAAGGAGGATAACAACAAAAAAACTAATGTCCATAGGATAAAGATAGATAAGTAAAAAAATAAAAATAACAACAAAATAAATAGTAAACAGTAAATAGTTCAAGATCTTTTCATTGATCTCCAGGAGTGTCCCCCGTTTGAGTGTGATGGGGTGCCACTCCCTGCCAAGTATATCCTTGGCACTCCATCGGGAACTCCATACTTTCTTGTACACCCTTAGTGTTTTGCCATGATGTGGTTGGGTCAGAAAAGGTAGAATTTTGACCCTGCTTCTCCACTGAGGTCCCCATAGGGTCTTGGGTCAAAGACGGATGCTGTGTTTCATAGTAGGGCTGATCATATGGGCCTCTCTGTATATTGGCTATTCTGAGTAGGACTATCATCCTCAAGGCTTGGTGGGCCAGGATGCACTCCATTCCCTTTTCCTCCCTCTTCATTTGTTCTCATGTGTTCTGGTTAGGCATGCCCCACTCCCCAAGCTGCAGCGTCAGGCTGTTCTCCAAGGCACACTTCCCTGGAGGAATAGACAGCTTTCTACGAAGTTGGAATTGAGATTGGGCCCTCAGATCCCTCCACGGGCTCCCAACTTCATGCCATCACACTGCATTCATATCCTGGATCACAGGGTTTAAGTTTGATCCCTCTTTCCCAGTAGAGATATAAGCAATACGCTCCCCTTGGGTGGGTTAGTACCCCATTCCCTCTCTATACATCGTCATCCCCACCCTCTCCCCCAACCCCACACATACATTCCGCAGTTGACTACTGTATCTAGCCCTGGATTTGGTCTGGTCAGGGGTTAAATTTTCAACATGTGTGGAAGACTAGGGAGAAGGACACAATTCTAGCAATAGGACAAAGGACTAATAGGAGCAGTTTGTCACAACTTATTGAGAAGCTGTGGCAGCGAAAACCCTTGCTGAATGTGCTCAAGTGAAAAATCTAAGCTTCAAGATCCCAGCATCCCCTAAATTCAAATTCATTGATAGGGAGTTATAAAGTGCAATCTGGTTAGCATATCTCTATGGAAGTGGTTGTGCCCAAACAATTTTCACATAACTACAAAATACGTGTTTTTCTGCACATCTAACATGCCATTAAATAAGACCAAAGCCCAGAGGTCCTAAAACATTCTAAAGTCTATCAAATGAAATTCTGAGTTAGACTATGAAGAGTATTTTGTCTTTGCTTTATTTTCTCTGTGACTTGTTGTGGGCACAACTTAAGACAACTGGCATTGTGCTATCTAGGATTATTTTAACTAAGAATACATAAGCTATTAGAAATAGGGAAGGACACAAATATCAAGGAGTCACAAATTGACAAGTGGGATATACTGAAGATAAAACACCTTGTGTACATTGAAATACTTCACCAAGAGAGTAATATCAGAGCTCACTGAGTGGGAAAACATCTTTAGCAATGACATATCAAACAAAGGCCTTTGTGTTAGTCTGGGTAAACTAGAGAAACAAATTTCATAGACGCATATAGATATAAGGGAAATATGTATATACAAAAGGAATGGAACATTGAGAAAGCATCCTAACCCAGTCCAGTACAAAGTCGTAAGTCTTATATTAGCTCATATGTCCGATGCCAGTCTATAATGTCTTCTTACGAAGTCACAGGCCAGTGGGTGCAGAATCCTGGCATTGGCAGGGGTCCCCTCATGGATTCTTGTTTCTAGGGCTCAGGGTCCATCAACAGCATCCAGTGGTGGTAGAAATGACTCAGCACTGGCAGGGGTCTCCACGTGGCTTCTCCAGCTTCAGAGGTCTGGCTCCATCAGGGAAAGGCCATGTGGTTTTTCCTCTGGCTCCTCCAGCTCCTCAGATGCTGCCATCTTGTCTTGTCCATAGTTCTTTGTCCCTGAAACTAACTCCCAACAACTGGGGAGATAACTTCTTATCTCCATGAGGGAAATATTGCATGAATTCCCAGAAGTCTCAGGAGAAAGCTGTGCCCACACGGAGGCCTCATTGGCTGCTCAATGGCTATCTCCAGATTAACAGGCTAGACTCCACCCCTACATCTCAATCACGAAATTAACATAAGCACATGACCGCCACAGCCTTATTACTAAAATCTATAATACTCTGCTAGCTTCCCAAAAGAAAAAAAAAAACTAATTGCCTACTGAGGAGATGGGGAAAGGACCTGAACAGAAAGTTCACAGGGGCAAAACTCTGAATGGCTAATAAATATATGAGAAAATGTTCCTGATCATTAGCCATAAGAGAAATACAAATTAAAACAATGAGATACCACCTAACACTCAAAGATAGCCCAATTAAAAAATCAGGAAGTAACAAGCTGCCTATCTACAGAGAGGACCATAGTGCTGGCCCCACTATGAGGCAGGACATCACTCACTGACCCATAGCCCCATAGGGGATACCACTGGAGACCCAGTGGGGGAATTGTGCCTGATATGACCCCGCCACTGAGGCAAAACACTAAGGGAATGCAAGAGAACAGGAAGGGAAGCAGAGGAAGGAAGCCCCAAGGGAGTACCAAAAATGGACTCAGGGGCCAGGTATGACATCCCATCATATTGGACCAGAAAAAGCTCCTAAAGGTCAATAGCCCTTGAACTTTTTGCAGGCTTTTTGGTGATTTTTTTTGCTTTGTTGTGGGTTTTTTGTTGATTTGTTTTGTTCTGTCTAGTTGTTGTGGATATTACTATTTCCACGGGTCTATCTAGATCAGATAGGCTGGATAAACAATCTGAAGGAGAAAACAACAGGACCGATGGTTCCAGTGGGACATGGGAGAGGGGGAGGTGAGGGAAAGGAAGTGAGTGTAACAAACTCAGGGACAAAGAAACAGCAAGGGATCAAAAATCCGTGGTGAGGAGGGTGTAGGAGGTCTGGTAGGGCCTAATCAAGGGAAATGTAACTGAGAGGAATTACTGAAACCCAAGTGACAGCTGAGCATGATAGTGGGACAAGAAGAGAATAAAGGGAAATAGAGGAAAGAAGTAGGAGAGGGCATTTATAGAAGTCTAAATAAAGGCATGGACATATGTAATTATACTTATATATGAGGATGGGAGAATATATCTATGTGCATATATTTATAGGGTTAGTATTAAGGTAGCAAATGGACATTGGACCTTCACTCAAGTACTCCCTCAATGCAAGAATACTTTGTTCTATTAAACTAGCATTCCATGATGCTCATCTTCCTGACATGATCATGGAAGACAAAGTGGGTGCATAAGCAAATGTGGCGAAGAAAGCTGGTAGTGCCTGGCTGTCAAAAAATAGTGTCTGGGGCTTAAAGGCTTGAAGGTAAACAAGTGGCCATCTAGCTCAGAAGCAGCAAAACCCACATGGAAGAATCACACCAGCCTGAGTGATCATGAGGTGTTGAAAGGATCAGGTATCAGGCATCAAAAATTAAAAAAATCAAATCATTGTGAGTGACGGGGAGTACAGATCAGGAACCCAAGACCCATTTATAGGAAACTGGACATCCCTTTAAAGAAGGTTCATGGAGAGGAGATGAGCTAATCAAGGTGCAGTGTATCAATGATGAAACACACAGCTTTCCTCTAGCTCCAAATGCTTCCTCCCCACCCCGTCCCCTGCCCCCTATCATGATCCCAATTCTGCCTTATAATTCTGGCTAAAGCAGAGCATGTACATTGGTACAGACAGGCAATGGAAACCATGGGAATCCAGGACAGATGATCCCTTCAGCACCAGTGTTGAGAGCAGTGATACTGGGTGGGAGGAGGTAGGGTGGAGAAGAACAGGGGGAACAGATTATAAGGATCCACATATATACTCCTCCATGGGGGGACGGGGTGGAAAACAGAAGGTGAAGGAAGATGTCAGTCAGTGTAAGGTCAGTCAGTATAAGACATGACAAAATAATAATATTTTATAAATTATTAAGGGTTCATTGGCAGGGCAAGTGGGGACAGAGGGGGGAAATGAAGAGCTGATGCCAAGGCTTCAAGTAGAAAGAAAATGTTTTGAGAATGATGGTGGAAACAAAGGTACAAATGTGCTGGACTCAGGTATGTATGTCTGGGTTATGATAAGAGTTGTACATACCCCCAATAAAAATACATACATACATACATACATACATACATAAACAAATAAATGAAAGAATTCCACTCCTGGCTTTTCATTGTTTATCATAGATGACTGAACAGATGAGCATTATTCAAAATGATATTTTTATGCCTGGCTAAAGCAAATTGAAGAAATGAAGTGAAAGAGTGAAGCAGAAAGTTGAGAAACTGAAGTGCTAGAAGACAAAGGGAAGTATTGTAATAACATATGCAAAGATTTAGCTGCAGAAAGCCCAAAGGAGGAACATGCTCAGCATCTTTCAGGCTGAAAGAAATGAAGAGAACAATTCAGGCTTGGAGTTGCATTGCTATTGACACAATATTAAACCATGGAGGATGCATTAAAAGGGGATGGAAGTAAGTACCTGGAGCCTTGGTACCAAAAAGAAATGTGCGCCATTTCACCATTTCAAGAGAGGGCTTAACAATTACACATCATTTAGTATGATCCAAAAGTCACAATTACAAAATTCAAATAAGGTGAAAGGTATAAAAACTAAAATTATCAACGCCCAACTTGTAGAAGTCTGTGGAGGACAGTAGGAGATCAAAACACATCTGTGAAGTATATAGTCAGAAAAGGCCACTGGCAGATCTGCCAAGCCAAAGGCAAGAGTGCCAAGCAGCTCTATTAGCGGGCAGAAACCATTGTCACCTTGACTGCAGCTGGGCAGGATTAGATACTTGGAGAGTTGACCTCCCCATAGGCATGCCCTGAATTTGCTCAGGGAGCAAGTATCTCTTAGTTGTTCCATGACAAAAATGTCTTCTCTGGTATCTTCAATGTTGATGGGTGTCTTTGCGCTCTCGCCTATTATTTGTGTTTTTGTCTTTATACTAATGTGATCTTATCCTTACCACCTTAGTGCTAATTAGTTTTTCATTGTTTTCTGTGAAGATTCCCAGGCTTGAAGGGCAGGAGGAGTGGATGTACAATGATGACAGCTGATACAAGGTATTAGAGGAAATGTAGGGGAGGGCGTGGGACGATAGGGAGGGAAAACAGAGTTTGGGAGTAAACAATGAAAGCAGGAGGGGCGGGGCTGGGGGTGTGGGGAGCACGGGAGCGGATCATCATTGCATAGCTCATTTTGGGGGTGAATCAACTATGAGGGTAGGGAATGCTTAGCGTGGATATGGTGGTGATTGTACAATTCCCCCTTGATATGTTTGAATAACTGAACTATTCAATTCTATGATAGGTAATTTATTCACCAATAAAACTGTTGGTAAAAAAAGGAATAAACAACTTATGGTACTGAAAGATGTTCAGCTTCCAGAAAGGCATTGGAGAAGAGCAAAGTCTCAGGGATTGACAGCAACACAGTTATGCAACACTGAAAACACTTCCTAAATTGTGCCAAGTATTCGGCCGACAACTATGTAGCAACAAAGCGGAAAAGATCTATAAAGAAAAGGAACACAAAGGAATGCCAGAATTTCTGAGAAATATCATTACCATCACAGGCAAGAACATTTTTGCTGAAAATAATTTAAATATGGCTACAGTAGCACATTGACAGGGAGCTTCCAGAAATTCAGGCTGGATTCAAAAGGACATGAACAAGGGATCTTGACTGAAAGTAGAGAATACCAGAAAGATATTTACTTGTGCTTTATTTAGCATGCAAAGTCATTTCACTATGTGAATCATAACAAACCATGGATAACATTGAGAAGAAAGAGAATTCCAGAACACTTTATTATGCCCGTGTGGAACTTGTACATGAACGAAGAGGCAATTGTATAAACACAAGAGGATATTGTATGGTCTAAAATCCCTTAAAGGTATCCTGTGTCCTTTCAGCATACTTATTCAATCGGTAGAGTGTCAAAATGATTTTAGAAGCTGAACTGTAGGAAGAAGAACATCACATTAGGATTGGAGGAAAGTTTATTCATGTGAAATGTGTAGCTGACACAGCATTGCTTTCTCTAAGTAAGGAGAACTTGAAGCATTTGATATTGAAGACCAAAGTCTGCAGCCATCAGTGAGGATTGAAACTTAAGGTAGGGAAAACTCAAATCCTCACAAAACTCCAAACCTCAAATCCTTATGTTAAGATATGATATAATATATATGTATATTATATGAGTTATATAAGAAAGATCTAATATACCTTGGTTGGATCCATAACCATTGCTCATGGAAGCAGTAGTCAAGAAATCAGAGCACATCGTGGGCAGATCAATTGCAGAAGACCTTTCTAAACTGTTAGAAAAGTAAAGATGTCACTTTGAGAATGATGGTGTGCCTTAGCCTAAGCAATGATGTATTCACTTGTCTTGTTTGCATGTGAAAGTTGAACAAAGAATAAGGAAGATTAGGGGGAAATTGATGCACTTAATTTATGGTTCTAGTGAAGAAGACTGACAAGCTAACCTGTTTTGAGAAAAGAACAGCCAGAGTGCCTCTTTCATAGTGAGGTTCTGGCCCTTGAACTTTGGACATGTTATTAGGAAGGACCAATGAATACTTGGGCAAGGACATCATGCTTGGTAAGAAGGTCAGCAAAAAAAAAAAAATAAGCCTGGACTTAATTCATCCATCTTCCTGTTCTCTCCATCTTCCTTCTCCCACCCCAATACACTACCAACAGATCTATTAAACAAAACCCATTGTTGTGAAATCAATACTAACTCATGAAATCAATCTCAGACATTACAGAGTTGGATTTACTTTAGAGTTTCTTTGACTACAATCTTTAAAGAAGCATATTTACAGGGCTTTTTTTTTCTGCAGAGCTGCTGAATTGGTTTGAATTAGTTGAATGCAAACCATTTGCTCCACCCAATGACCTAACAATCATTTCAAGTTAGTTACAACTGATAGCAAATCTATAGGTCAGAGTAGAATAGTCGCATGGGTTTTTCAAGATGTGCTCTTTATAGAAGCAGACTGCAACAGCTTTTTCCTGAGGAGAGATGGTAGATTCAAACCAATGATCCCTTTGGTGAACAGCTGAGCACAGTTAGTTTGACTGGGTTCTCTAGAGAAGAAAAACCAGTGGTGCTTCTATATGTTGGTGATTTATAACAAGAAATGGTTAACTCCATTGTAGAACTGTTAGGTCCAGTCTAGTTCAAGTCAGGGTTCTCCTGACTTGAAGCTGATGAACAGGAAGCAAGATGTCAAAGCAGAGGCAAGGCTAGGGGTAGAAGAGTGGGCAAAGGCTGCTGGATACAGAGGTAAATAAACCTGAAGTCTGCCAAATCAATTCACCACTAGTAGTCCAATAAGAACTACTTGGATCAGCAGGTGATGGGACAAAAGACCCAGGAACCAGACACAAGATTCAGCTCCAGCAGGAGGCTTGCCATAGATTAGACTCTGTGCCGGCTCTGGCTTATTCTAAAGGCCACATCCCCAAGGAGGTGTCATCAAGCGGCAACCCAATTGATAGGTTGGGCTAACTTCTACTGTTACCTAGGCGTGTCTAGTTGACAAAATCCCACCCATGACAAGCATCGAACCACTTTGCCATCAGGGCTGTCAAACCACCTATGGAGGGGAAAGGAATGTAAAGAGGGAACACTCAGTATTTTTTCCACTTTGACTTCTGAAGATCTGAGCATACCAAGAACAAAAAGACTTGGTCTGTTCACTCTGCTCCTCTCTGCATTGCCTACAGCACAAGTTTTTCTCTTTTTCCACTTAGCATCTAGTTTGACTCCTGTCTAGTACCCACTACCTCCATTCAAGCTTTATTCCATCTCTTCTTAATGTGCACGGTTTCTTCTTGCAGCTGCCAAATCTATCTCTCCTGCCTCTTCCAGAAAGCTGGCTTTGCTGCTCTGGTGCCATTTGCAGCTCTTGAGTCCACACCCCACACCTTCTCTCTCTCAGACTTCATCCAATTCCAGAGGTTTTAATCCATAAGAATTGGAGTCTTTTACACATTGTAAAGGGCAATCAGCTATTTCAACTCTCTGGATTCATATTTTATTTTTGCCTTTTTAATTTTTGAATGCTATTTTATTGGCATATCATACTCATTCCAATATATTTCTTTCCTTCCCATACAGTTTTGCTGTTCAATCCCAACTGGTGGAGCTATACAATCATCAATGCTATCAACTCCCTTTTCCTCTCCCTTTTCCTATATCCTCAGGGAACCCTTAATTCTGTCAATGTCTCTGAAGGGGTCATTTATCTTGACTAAGATGTACTAAATGATCTTAAGTGTACAAATAACATATGGAAGTCTAGCATAACCAATGAAGAATGTCATGTATGCACCACAAGAATAAAGTAGGAAACCTAAAAACTAGAGGATGGCCATGTGGGTTATCAGTGCAACCCTGCGCCCTCTACTAAGGGAACTGTCCAGTTGTCTGGCTGGTGGACTTTGGGTCTCCAATTAATCCAGTCCCCTTCATATCAATTTGGATGTATAGTCTTTTAAAATTCTGATACTTCTTCCAGTCGACATCTCATGATCACACAGCCTGCTGTGCTTCTTCCATGTGGATTTTGTTGCTTTCCTGTAAGATGGCCGCTTGTTTAACTTCAAGCCTTCAAGGTCTCAGACACGATAGCTTTTGATGGTCTGCACCATTAGTTTTCTTCATCACCTTTGCTTATGCACCCATTTTGTCATCAGTGATCCTGTCAGGGACCTGGGTATCATACAGTGCAACCTTCTTTGAACAAACCATTCTCGTACAGAGGTAAGATTTAAGTCCATCTGCCTTCTTGTCAAATTTCCATACATTCACATACATAAATATATATCCATGTGTACTTATACATGTGCATAAACACATATATGGTTTTGTTTATGCTTTTTCTCTTCTACCCTACTATTAAGCTTACCTGTTGTTCAGCTCTCATTGATGCTTCTCAGATACAATTCCATCGATCTAGCATATCCAGAAAAGCTATACCCTCCTCACAGTCCAGTTTAGAACTCTCATTATTCCCCTGAACCCATGACTGTTGGCCCCTTGTTTACCCCCAACCCCTTTATCCCCTCCTGGGCCCCCAGGAACCGATGATCTGGCCGCTTTCTCCATAAGATGGCCCATCCTGTGTTTCTTGTATAGCTCAACGCTAAAACTCCCAAAGAAAATAATAATTAAAATAAAAGATTAAAAAACTCAAAACAAAAACCATATAACCATCAGACTAACAGGGATCATGACATAGAGCTGCATCCATGTCCAAAAGGTGAATTTCCCATAGGTCCACGTTACTATTCCTGCAGTCAAGGATAGAGCAGTCACATCTCCTCCTCTCCCCTCCCACACATTTATGCCTTAGGCCAGGGGCTCAGGACATCATTTGAGATCTACTAGTCGATCACATATGTAGTGTGGGTAGATCACATGGCATTAAAAAAATAGACCTATGCCTATCATCAATCCCCTCACATACTTGTATACAGCGCAGCCAATTAGATGCATTCTTAGATATCAAACGTATGTGCAAATGCCTGCACTAAGTTCAGCACAACTGTCAAGCTAAGTCAAACGCTTTCAAGACTTTTCTTTGTTTGGGCCAGTCACTGTGCCCTGCGCTATCCTTTTCAGGAAGATACTGAGGTTGATTCCATTGTATCAAAATTGCAACACCATTTTACCTGAACTCTTCTAGACTGGAAGGATGAGATATTAACACTACAAGTCAACATTCTGCTCAAGTCCAGAGCGCATGAACCCCAACTATGGACTTCTTTTTAAACAGATTAAAGCTAGTGGAACCCAGAAACCCTGGCCCTTAGACACTATAAGTTTGGAACTGAAACCAACCCTGTAAATCAACTTTTCAGTCAAATAATAGACATGCCTAGAAAGTGAACAAAATCACCAGGAAAGCAGCACTCTTTATTACAATCAACCATACTTGACCAAAGAGGAAACATGTCCAAAAATAGAACTCAGAAAGGCAGAAAGACACAGGAAAGAAGGATGAAGGAAGGCAGACAGTTCCCCAGGGCGACAAAAAATGGGGTTACATTAAGGGGGTTTCAACCAATGTGACAAAACAAAAGGAATATACCAGTAAATTGTTGACTGAAAGACTAACAAGCTCTGTAACTGTAAACTCAAGCTACAAGACAACAAAAATCATCCCCAATGTTTTCCATAATTCATTTCTTTAAGCATTCAGTGAATCCCTTATTATTCCTCTGGGATTTAGAAAAAAAATTTTTTTTTGCTCCTAATGTAAAGAATTTGATCACGAACCTTAAAGTCTTCACAAAGAATCTCCTGTGATTGTGAGGGCCATTACCTAAAGAAAAATCTTAATACTCTGCATGGGTGGTCAGTGAAGAAGGAAAAGAGTGGCCACCTTTCCATCAGATGAGCGGAAATGATCACTGATGTCACAGGCATCTAGGATCATCAGCTCTGCTTAACTTCTGCAAACAGTGACTGTGATTGAATATTCTAATTCTCTTTAAAATCTTATTAAAATTAAAGAATGTTGCAGTGTTGTACTAGGTAGATGTAAATTTTTCTGTTTAAATAAGGTAGTCTACCACAACACCTGAAAAAATAAAAGAACTAACAATATTGGAGAGATACAATTAGTATTTGGCTTTAATTCACTCCGTAAATTATAAAAGATGAGGCAAAACCATTTTTGACCTTGTGAAGAAAGCTAAAGTCCACTGCAAAAATGAGGACTATATCAGCTTCAGGATGCTCTAATTGTATGTAACTGATACAGATACTTGATAACTTAAGAAATACATATTGCAAGGGTATAAAGTAACTTTTGAAATCATAAAAGATGGAGTCTTGGAAAGGTCAATAATCATGGCAGCCTTGAAGACCCAAGTAACAAGAAACAGCAAACAAGCAGAATTCACTGATTTGGGGAAGAAAAATGATAAGACTTAAAGTCTTTGGGAACAGCCACGTGACCTTTCTCTCTATTATAAAGGGAACAGCATGGCGTTGCCTGATCAACTCCAAAACATTTTAGAGAGAGACATTATTTAACAATAGTAGCAATAACAATAATAAAGCAAATGTTTCCCTTCAGCCTGGCATCATCTGAAACACTTTGCTGACATTGCCTGAGTTCATGCTCATGTGACTTTCTGAAGCTGTGTCTATTATGACCCTAATTTCACACATGAGGAAACTGACTTATGGAGAAGAAGAATACCTTGATCTAAGTTCTCAGTGTTGGTGATCTGGCACACCAGGATTTGAATTCCATTTGACTGAAGAAGCTACATACTTAACCCCTGTACCTTGAGATTTTCTGTGAATTATCTAAGAGAAATTCAGAGTACCATTATTAGATGGATTTCGAAGGGTTGTGAGTATCAAAAACTACTATGACTTATTGGGCATTGATACATTTCCCTAGAAATCATAAAGTAAAACATAAATCTCAAGTGAAGAGATGGAACCTTTGCTCTTGCATAGACAGCATTTCAAGTCCAAGGAAAACCAATCATCGCATGGATCCAGACTCATCATTGCAACCTTATAGGACACAGGCTATGGTGAGTGGAGCCATAGTAAATAATGCCCTGATTGCACTTTCATTCTGTTTCTATTTGTAAAGAGAAACCTTTTAAGAAAATAATTTGCCACATACATCACCCACTTTCATACCTAGAATGTCATTTAGATTTTATTTTTGAAACGAACTTGTTTATCACTAAAGACTCAAGTACATTTCACTTTTACTTTTTTTAAGTCACTTAAATCCTATTTAGCTTTGAGGGATAAAGATCTAGAGGGATTTTCTTTAAAAGAAACACACAATATAGGTATTACATAGTCTCAAGAGATGAAATCAACAGCAATATCCTGTTTAGATTTGTAGAAACACTTTTTATACTCTGTTACCTTCTCTTTCATCATCTTCCTTCCTAGACAAAATGTCCAGATTTTGTCCTCTGTTTATGCAATAAGCCAGACATCCCCAAGGGGACTTCCTTTCCATCATACCAGGGCTGTGACCAGAATAATTGAACTGCAGGCCACCCTAGTCTGACAAATGATTGACTGTGCACAGATCTCATTTTAGAGCTGATGACCCTGTTTGGTCATATTATGGAGGTTTAAAACACACTGTCACATAGATTCTGACTCACAGTGAGCCAGCAGGACAAGGCCTAGCTGCCTCTATAGGTTTCTAAAACTGTAACTGTATGGGATTAGAAAGCCTCATCTTTCTCTCGAAGGGCAAATGGTGGTTTTTAACTCTTGACCTTGTGGTTAGAAGCCCAATGCATAACCACTGTACCATCAGGTCTCCTCCTGGGGGGTTTTAAAAACAAAAAGCCAAACACACTGCCCTCAAGTCAATGCCAACGATACAGCAAGTCAATGCTTATAGGGTCCCTATCAGACAGGAGAGAACTGCCCCTGTGACTTCCTGAGGCTAACTCTCTGCCCCAACTTCCTTCCAAAGAGTGACCGGTGGTACGGAACTGCTCACCTTGTGTTACAGAATGCAGTGCATAATCGACACAAAACCTAACGATCACACCGTCCGTTGGACACTCATTAAGCGCACTCCCTCAACTCACATCTAGCTGATTCTCAATCAGAGCAACCCTATAGGACAGGATAAAACTGCTTCTGTTGGTTGCCAAGACTGCAAATCTTGATGGGAATAGAAGGCTTCCCACAGAGCGGCTGATGGTTTCAAACTGCGGACCTTCCACTTTGCAGTCCAACATGTAACCCACTAGGCACTGCCTCATTAACAACAACCCCCTTACCTCCCCCCCCCCAAAAAAAAAGAGCTGTGTAACATTGCTCAAACAGAGCACAGCCCAGGCCACAATCCTAAGAGTTGGAGAGAAGCCCATCTTTGGGCAAGGCAGAGAAGGAACAGTCCTGAATGACAACTGTATCTTGAACAGGTCTCACCTGAATTGTAGCATCTTAACTTCCTTATTCAATCCCATAATTATGTTTATCTGTGAGTTCTTTGTGGCCTTTACAATTAATACTCAAACCTAACCATGGAAGCTGAGTGAGAGGAATGGTTCACCTCATCACTGGGTGAGTAGGATTGGCCAGTGGACTTATGTCTGATCTCTACCTTGTGGAAGCTGGCTGGGCTCAAACATGGCCCACACATTGTTTCCTCCTGAAGGAGCATACTCCTGATGTATCAGTCCAGGTAGACTAGAGGAACAAATTTCAAAGACACGCATATGAATATAAGGAAAGTGTTCATATACAAAGGAATGTGACACTAAGAAGGCATCCCAATCCAGTCCAGTACAAAGTCATAAGTCCAATATTAACCCACATGCCCGAAATCAGTCTACAAAGTCTCCTTCCGACTCACGAAGTCACAGGTCAGTGGGTGCAGAATTCTGGCACTGGCAGGGGTCTCCCCATGGCCCCTCGCTTCCAGCGCTCAGGGTCCATCAACAGCATGCCGCTCCAGCTTCAGAGGTCTGGCTCCATCAAGGCAAAGCTGTGTGGTCTCTCTGCCGGATCTTCCAGCTTCTCAGACGCTGCCATTTTGTTTTTTTCATGATTAATCGCTTCTGAGACTAACTCCCAACAACTGGGGAAGATAACTTCTCATCTTCATGAGGGAAATATCATGAGATTTCCCAGAAGTCTCAGGAGAAAGCCATGCCCACATAGAGACCTCATTGGCTACTCAATGGCTATCTCCAGATTAACAAGCTAGACTCCACCCCTACATTTCAATCATAAAATTAACATAAGCACGTGACTGCCACACCTGATATTTCACTGGGCTGGAAAAGCAAACACTGAAAAGATTCCTACAAAAAATTATGTCCCTTTCTTTTGGAGTTCAGGGCTAGCAATATTCAATTGGGGAAGCAGCAGTACATTGATGTGAAAGAACATTGAGCTTGTTAAACAATTTTAAGTCCCATGGGATGACTGGAACATAGGATTAGTGTTAGGAGACTGGGAAAAAAAGATGAGCTCTCGTCAGAGATGTGTCCCTACCCCTTCGGCTGGGCACAATGCCCACCAGCTTCACAGAGGCTCATAAATGTGAGTTCACCCTGGATGAAAAATAGATTCTAGATCAGAAAGTACATCTAAGTGTTGTGCTTTTAAGGCAAACAAAAGACAGTTAAGCATGATATAACGTTGTCAAACCCCAGAATGCTGGCTCCCTGCACCTCTGACCTCGTGCAACTTCTTATGTGAGCTCGGCTTATCTGAGGTTTCTAAACCTTCCTTTTCTTAAACATCAAACAGAAAGACTGGTTGTGGACCTCACAACATTGTGGTGAGGATTAAATGCAGTGTGGTCTGTGTAAACTGCCTGGTACAAGGCTTGGCACACAGGGGCCCCCAATAAATGACAACGATTATGGTTACTCTGTTTTACTGCCGAGTTTTGGCAGCATCTCAAAGTTTGATATTATATCTAATTTGGCAGAGAAAACTGGAATGGAGCTGAGGACTCCGATGGCAAAAGCAGTGCATTGAGATTTTCTTCTGGTTTCAGTTGGGCTTGTTTGCTCAGTCATAACAGGAGCGTGAGACCTCCTTTGGGGCCCTGTGAAATCACCAGCTACACGGTAACCAAAAGGCAGGCAGAAACCTGAGCAGCCAGGAGGGAGGCAGAGGCGTCCTTTGTGGAGAAAACATTTGTTCCCCTTAAAGAAATAGGATGTTTGAAAAGAAAACATGCAGCATTGGAGGCACAGACTCCGGCACATACATTCCGGTACCACTCCCTCCAGATGGGCTGGGGGATCCAGCCAGCAGCATGATAGAATTCCTTTGCCAGGAACAAAACTTACTACAGAGAATGCTGTGTTCTCGCACAGAGGAATTCTTATGTTATATTGGACCAGAGCAGTCTCTAATTAGATTGCCATCTTCCAAAAAAAGCAATGTCTCTAATACCTTAAGTTCATTATACACACAAAAAGTCCTGAAATTCATAATCAATTTGTGGTTCTCTATGTTGTTTATTATGTTTAGAAGAGGACCCTGGAATCTTTCCAAGTTTTAAAAATGCAGAAGAAAATGCATCGAATCTACTCCCATGTGATTCATACATCTTTTTAACTTTCTTTCCCTTTTATTTTTTATTATTATTTTAATCATTTTTTGGGGGGGGGGGCTCATACAACTCTTATCACAATCCATCCATACATCTATTGTATGCCACGCACCTTTGTCCATTTGTTGACCTCATCATTCTCAAAACATTTGCTTTCTACATACGCCTTTGGTGATTCCTACTTTTTAAAACAGCGTCAAACATAATTGGGAAAACTGTGCGTATCGAGGCCTCATCTACATTCAAACTTTACTTCACAGGCCTCGCTCCATAGGGAGTCTGGAATAACACAGCCCCCCACAAGACAAACAGCAATGTGGGTAAAGACAAATCCACACAGCAGAGATAACGAGGCCACAAACCCAGGGACATCCTTTCCACCTCCCCACAAAAGAGTTCTCTTTCCTCTGTGCGGTAGCTTTTCTCTAAATAACCCTTCAGAAAGGTTTTGATAGCCATCTTTCCACTGCTCAAGAGGCCCTTTTTCCCTTCCCGGCTTGTCTTACTGAAATACTTCAGGGATTGTTCACCTAAAGCATTAAATTGGTCCCTCAAAAATAGGTGTTAAAAGTTCAAAGCTTACACTTGTGCGTGTAATTCTGTTTGGAAATAGGACTTTTGAAAAGTATGTTATGTTAAATGTATGCTAATTAGAGCATGCCAGAGTACAAAACCGAAATGCGAACCCATTGCCATCAAGTTTGATTCATAATCATCTTATAAGGCAAAGTAAAGCTGCCCCTTTGAATTTCTGAGAGTGCAAATCTTTATGATAACAGATAGCCTCATTTCTCCCATGGGCAGCTGATAGGTTCAAACTGTTAGCATAATTGTTAACAAATGATTTTTTGGGGGGCATCACTTCCTTCTGGTGGTGGAAGTAGGAGACCCAGCCTTTGTTCCCATGGAGCCACCACTAGAATTGAATCTCCATCCCAGTCGGCTGCAGTCCCGCGCACAACCACTACGCCACCGGGGCTCAGCCCCAACAAATGATTTTTTTTTTTTAAAGAAAGCATTTTAGATGCAGATATGCACAAACGGGAAGACAAACATCATGTGAAGATCACCAAGGCATACCCAGAATTTTGACTAGGAAGAGTTGGCACAGCTGAGATATTGATGTGAACTCTGAGTTCCAGAAACTGAAAAGATGAACTTACATACTTTATTTGTTAATTTTTTAATTTTTAAAATATAGCACTTTGTGGCTTACAGGGTTTGATACACAAGAGATGTTCATTTTGAATGTGGAAGTAGTTGGGTCCTTGAAAGCCATGACATGCAGCATTTCTGTTACAGCAGTGCTAAAAATTTAAGAAGCACCATTAAAGATATTGGGAGATAATATTTAAATAAATCTTATAAATCTATTTTTCTTATAGATATTGGTCTATGATTCAAACTTATTGAATGATTGCTTACCTTTAAAAATCCTTTAAACAATCAATCTGTCCTTACTAGAAGTCATTGTTGCAATCCAAGATTACTGTACTCCATAAATTGATGTCCACACTTACATGCAAGGGTTATGCTAAAATCCCTGGAATATTGTTTTTCAAAGCTATGCATGAGTATAGGATTTTGTATATAAAATGCAGTATTTAATGTTTAACAGAGAATTCTAAAAGGCTCAAAGAAAGGGAACATTCTTGAACCACTCTGAGTTCTTTCTGTCTCTGTGTTATTCTCTCAAAGGAACTTCTCTCCACCGCCCCCACCCCTACCCCTCCACCTCCCTGGGTTTTCCTTGAGGTTGAAATAACTCTTGATGTTTTAATGTCTCCTTATATATGTCGGTTTTCCCTTTCATCCTGAATCACCCGCTTTTTACAGCTGTTTTCTTTACCATTCGATGTCCATCATTCCTTTCATTTTTGATCTTATCAGGCACAGATTTTGCTTTCTTTTCCTAAATAACATTTCATCACAACATTGTATTATGTCTTGCACACACTTATTAAAATTGCATTTTAATGGAGCATCTTGCCATAGAACATCCTATTTAGCTCATTTATATTGTACAACAAGATTGAATTTCTACTTGTGACATGATGAGACAGCAATATTTAATCTTTCCATCAGACTCAGTAGGCTTAAAGTTCTAATAGTTTATTCTAATATCTTTCACATTGTCTTCCTGTTTGACAATATATTCTGAAAAAAATATTTACCTTTTTCTGTACAATGGTTTCTATTATTATAAATTATGAATAACATTTTACTATCCTTAACATATTTAATTTGCTCCAATCTTTCTCTACTGACCGCAAGATAGCAATAAATCATTGTCTCTATATGTTCTCTTTCAAATGTGAAAGCTGCTTTATAGAATCCTAGAGCACAGATTGAAGAAAGTATGCTTCTGGTTTAATGAGGAAATGCATTTTTGATATTGGACTGAGAAAAGGCTCTTCTAATATGGACCTGGTTCCATACATATTAAAACTTTCTATGTGGAATAATATCATTGTGTTATTGTTGTTAGGCGCCATCCAGACGGATCCTACTCAAAGAAACCGTATGGACAACAGGCAACAGACTGAAGCTACTGCCGGGTCCTCCACCATTTTCACAACCTTTGCGGTATTGGAGCCCATTATTTAGCTACCCTATCAGTCAATCCCAGTGAAGCGCTTCCTCTTTCTCCCTTACTCTTTATCAAGCATGATGCCCTTTACAGTCGGGGCTGATGCTGACTATGTGCTCTCAGCTACGTCCCACTCAGATTTTGTTTTACCGCAATCCAGCATATCCTTCGTAGACCACTTCCAAGTGACGGTCTACCAAGGAAGCACGACTTTACCTTAAAAATGCTTGTAGCATATTACCGGACCTGAAATACCCCTTTGGACTTAAAGCAGTAGCACCTTGTGTGAGAAGAAGGGGAGGACCGTATCTCAAGATTGTGGATTTCGAAATCAGTGGACTTTAATTCAGCTCTCCTATTTCTGAGGTTTCCCAATAACCAGCACCTTAGACTACCGTTGCTCTTTGCCTACGTTTTTGTGTTTTGTGGCATGTCTTAATCCTGCAGACAGTTTTTGCCTTTGTGAAAGAACATGGTTGTAAGTTTCGCTTCGTATCTAACCTTCATTGCTTTCTTCCACAGTGTTCGGTTTTAGTGTATGTGTCGCCAGAGCAAGGAAAGCACTTCATCAACAGTGTTCAGTTACTTAATTTTTCAAACCTGTGTAAGTGAGAATCCCATGTATTTTTAAAACTTGCCTACATAAACATATTTTCCTTTTTTCAAGGGTGGCTTTGTTGTGGTTAAGTGCTGCCAAGTCGCCTGACTCCCTAGCAACCTTATGTACAAGAGAACAAAGCATTGCCCTGACATGTACCATCCTCCAATCGTTCTTGTGCTTGAACCCATTGACGCCACCACTGTGCCACTCCATATTGTCAATCATCTTCCTCTTTTTTGTTGCCCTGCTACTTTACTACCATTGATGTCCTTCTCCAAGGACTAGTCTCTCCTGACAACATGTCCAAAGTCCATGAGAAGAAGTCTTGCCATCTTTGTCTTTTCAGATTATTGGGGTCGTATTTCTTCAAAGACAGATTTGCTTGTTTTTTGGCAGTCCATGGCACTATCAACATTCTTTACCAGAGCCAGAACCCAAATGCTAACATGAATACCATCTACTAATATACATACCCTAAGTTAGTGTTGATATGCCATTATGAGAAATGCTAAATACCTCATGGAGGTTACTTAATTCTCAAAAAATTATTAATGCTTCCTCTAAAGTGGACCAGGGATATAAAAATTGTATGAATGTATTTTGAGCTGTTATGTAAGCCCCAATCTAAGGACAATTAGTTCTTACCATGTAACTGTTCATGAAGTGAGTACCGAATATAAGAGTAAAATGGAAAGAAATCAGGTGATGCTTGGCTATCAGAAAAAAAGGTGTCTGTGGTTCAAGACATGTTCTAAAACAAGTAGCCATCTAAGTGAAGTATTCATATAACTAAATCTCCACAGGAGGAGCAGAGAGTTCATATAATCCAAGATCTGTAAATATAAAATCCATATAAGAGGAAATTACATTAGGCTCAAAATCTGAGCACCCAATTTTCAGAAGGCTTTGGGTCAAGAGTGAAAGTCTAAAATCCATTTGCATTCTCCATTTGGATTAAACCTTCATTGAACCAGAAATGTAATCTTGCTCTCAGGCAGAGTACATTGGAAAGTCGCTTAGTACATGGATCATTAAGGTTAAAATCTGACATGTTCTCATTTGTTATTCCTTTTGATCCATTTGTGTTTGTTCTAGTTTCTATTATCTTCAGCTTTCTCTTGGATGGAGGGTTTTATGTGTTTCTTTTGTAATAATTTTTGCATGATTTTCTCCATATGAAATTCAGAATGGATAAATCCATAAAGACAGTAACTACATTAATAGCTCTATAGGCTTAGGGCAGGGCAGGCTGGGATGCACTAAGGAGCTTATAATAATGAGGATAAGACTGCATGTGGAAATACCTGCTTCTCAGATATCCATAACATGCTACGTTAACAAAAGCCTTCTCAGGGCTACCAACCTGACAGTAGTGGTTGAGTAGTAGTATATTTCTCAAAAAAAATGAGTATAAGAGTAACAAAATGTTCTACAATTGATTGTGGTGATGATTGCACAACTCCTTTCAATATATTTAATCCATTAAATAGTATGGAAGGAAAATTATATGCCAATAAAGTTATTAAAAAAGGAATATAATACTCAGGATTGATACAAAACAAACCACCAAATAAAAAGAAATTGCACCTTTGATTTTTAACATGTTTAAGAGATCTTTTTAAGAGTTTTGCCCCAGGCAAAAACCCATTTGTGTTCTTGACAATGTATATTCATTGCATGGATGAAGTAAAATGAAAGCCTTGACAAATTCAGTCTCTTCTTTTTTTAATCCTAATGTATTTTTTGGTCCAATTGTGGGTTTTTTCTTTTCTTTTCTTTATGCTGAGATGAAATGAAATGAGTGAGGCTACAGTCTTTGATCTTCATAATAAGTGCTTGCTGACCCTTTCACTTGCAACAAGCTATGTTATGTCATCTGTGTATTTCAGGTTGTTTATGAATCTTTCTCTAACCCGATGATGAGCTCTTCTTTATATAGAACAGTTTCACAGATTATTTTGTCAGCATATGGATCACATAAATGTGATGAAACAGTATGGCACGGACACAAACTTTTCCTGACTCTAGACCTTGCAGCTTCGCTTGTTATCATAAATGACTGTTTCTTGATCTATGTGCAAGTACTACATGAGCCCACTCAACTATCCTAGAATTCCCACTCTTTGACATGTTATCTTTAGTTTGTTATTAAGCATCTGAATGCCCCTGCATAATAAATAAAATACAAATAATTTTGTTTGCTGTGATTTTCTTTATATGAAATCCAGTATGTTTTTCTGAAATTCTCTATTTCCAATGAGGTTCATTTGATGTTAGCAATGATTTATTTTGTTCCATGTTATCTTTCAAATTCAGCATTAATTTCTGACAAGTCTGTGTTGATGTACTGCTGCAAACTTTTCCATCAGCAAAATCCTACTTGAAGGTGATATGACTGACATTTTTTGATACTTTCTGCATTCTATTGAATCATTTTTCTTTGGAATGTGTGCAAATATGGATCTTTTCCAGCTCCCTGGTGTGCTAATATGGGTTGACTTGAGAAGCAAACTCATAGACACTCATATGTGTATAAGACAGAGATTTATATGAAAGAGCAATTGTATATTGAGAAAACATGCCAGCTCAGCTCAGATGAAGTCTGATTAGTCCATATGCTCAATATTATTCCATAAATTCTTCTTTAGAATCACACAGACATTTAGATACCAAATGCAGGAAGATCACAGACCAGTGGGTAGAAAGTCTAATAGTTCCAGTTTCAGTGGAAGCATCTCAGCATTGACCTGGGACTCCATGTGGCTCCTCCAGCACCAGAGCTTGGGCTCAGCATAATTCCATATGACTTGTCAACAGGCATGTACTGCAGGAAGAGTGTGTATCCTGCCTCCAAAGAGGAAGACAGAAGTTCTCAAAACCTTCAGAAGGCCATTCCTACACAGAGACTTCATTGGCTATAACCTGATTGACAGGTTAGACTCCACCCTTTTCTCAAGTTGACAGTAGATTGTGTAACTGCCACAGATATGGTAGCTGTCTTCCAATGCTCTTGGCATAGACAAGCAAGCACTTCCAGAGTTACATCCAGTTGTTGAAATATCTCAATTGATATTCTGTCAATTTGTGAACTTTTCTACCAGTGACTTTAGAACAGCTTGGACTTCTTCCTTCAATATCATCAATTCTTTCTTATGTGCTACTTCCTAAAGTGGTTGGAACATTGGCTATTTGGAGTACAGTAGCTGTGTGTACTTTTCATATCCTTTTGCTGCTTCCTGCATTATTTAATATTTTGTCCTTAGAATATTTCAATACTGCAACTTAAGGCATGAAAGTTTCCTTCAGTTTTTTCAGCTTGAGACATTTCATATATTTATCCCTTTTGGTTTTCTAACTTCAGGCCATTGTAAATGTCATTTTAATAATTTACTTGCTATTTTTTGCCAATTAAAATTTTTTTCTATTCAACTATTTTACATTATCATTCTTCCATTCACTTTAACTATTCTACATCGAAGAGCTCATTTCAGAATCTCTTCTGCCATACTGTATTTTTGAAATCATAAGATGTGCCTGACCAGATGCACCCAATTTTTAGAGCAAGAAAACAAGAAAAAAAATATTTTGAAACAAATAGTGCCAGCGTATCAAAATATTTTTTTAAATAAAGCAAAATACAGTAATATTTAACAGTGTAAATTCGATGGGAGTGTTAAGAACTATCAGCACTTTCATTCAAGGGAGGCATGCACTGTGCCAATCATGTGACCCAACTGACATTGAGATTCCAGGAGGCAGGACTTAACTCAAACACACAGCAATCTACAGCATGCAAACAGCAGCAGACAGTAAACAAGCTCAAGGGATCATAAACAAATGCTCTGGGGTACCACTCTTTCAGACCATAGGGTACCCCCTCACTCCCCCCCCCCACTTTCTTGGCGGGGAAAAGTGCAGTGTATTGTCCGACAATTATGGAATACGTAGGTTCTCTTTCTTTCTTTTGTTTTTTCTTTCCTCCTTGTCTACTGACTTTTTTCATTCTTCATGTATATTGTCCCTAGTATATCACACATGTATCTTCCAACCTGTCTGCTCTTTGGTCATTAGTGTTCAATTCATCACATCTATTCTTGAGATAATTTCTAAATGCCGAAGGACTAATCATAAGGTTCATAGAGTTTTAAGTTTCTTCAATTTCAATGTGAACTTGTAGATGAACAATTGATGGTCTTTTCCATTGTCAGTTCTGGCCTCGTTTTAACTGATGACATTAAATGTCTCCAAGTTTCTTTCCACAGATACAGTGGATTTGGTTCTTGTGTATTCATTCCACTGACATCCACATGTTTAATGGCTATTTATAATGATGAAAAGGGGTATTTGCAATGACTACGTCATTGATGGTACAACATTTTATTGTGTAATCTTATCGTTGTTTCTAATTTCGTAGAGGTCATGTTTTCTAAAAGCTCATCCTTCTTTTGGTTTCTTACTTTCGCATCCCAAGCACCAGTAGTTATCAATGCTTTGGACTGCATATTTGATCCATATCAGACTGCATGTTGCTACTGCTGTTGGGTGTCATCAGGTCAGTTCGGACCTCTATCAACTCTACGCACACCTGAACCCAGCCCTGCCCCACCCTGTGCCATCATCACAATTGTGCGTGTCCATGAGCCAGTTGTTACAGCCACCATGTCCATCGATCTCCTTGGGATCCTTCCCCTTCTTCACTGCCTCTCTGCTTTTCCAAGCACGATGTCCTTATCCAGGGACTGGTCTCTCTTAGCAGTATGTCCCAAGTATGTAAGACAAGGTTTCGCCATTGCCTCTAGCCAGATTTGCTGGTTTGTTTGGCAGTCTATGGTACGTTTAATATCTTTTCCTGAACCACAACTTAAGTGCATCAATTCTTCTTTGGTCTCTTTTGAACTCCTAGTGGGCAGTGAAATTTTAAGTATAAAATGAAAAATTATGGTTACAGAGCAAATGTTCCTCTCCAGCAATTATTATTTAAAAATAGTGCACAGTTCAAAGAGGTATATGCATCAAGTGTACAATTTTTATTTTAATTACTGATACAACTGGATTTATCCCTATTATCCAACTAATTTTTTTACTCTATCTCAATAGTTGGATTTTGTGTCAACTTTGCTAGGTCAAGTTTTTCAGTGGTTTGGCAATTGAGGCCAGTCATTTTCCATGAGGCAATTTAACATAATGCAATCAATCCTATGATGGAATTTGCTGTGAGCAGTCAAGCAATTATAAGACTAGGGTGAAATACAACCCAGTTAGTCAAGTCACAGCCCTGATGTCATTGAAAGAATGTTTCCTTAGTGGTATGGCCTATTTCTTACATAAATAGAAGCTATGGAAAATCTTGTTGGATTTTTGCTGGGTCTAAGTCTTACCTCTGACTTATCAACTTCTGTTTCTGTGGACTTGTGACAATGGTTTGCCATATTGCTTTCCTGTCCTTGAAGGCTTCTGCCATGTGATCTGCTGACATGGAATTCATCTTCCACTGCAGTCACCAACCAGTTTGTCACATTCTTGCCTCTCTTGATTTATCACCATCCACAGCTACATAAATCTGTAGCCTAACATATGACCCATGGACTTCATACCTGCAGTGACTTGAAATTGACTACTGCTCAAACTATTTGAACTATTTTCTTGATCTAAATTGTTTTCTATATACATGCGTGTGTGTTACTGATTGTGTTTGCGCCAGAACCCATCTTAACTCACTCACCCATCTGTGCTATGCTTTTCAATTCTTCTCTCTTCTATTCCACAGGAGACCTTGTGGCACAGTGATGACATGCTTAGCGACTGGCCAGCTATACTGCATGAGAAGGATGTGGGAGTCTGTTTCCTTCAAGAGTGCAGCCTGAGAACACCTACGATGCACTTCTGTTCTGTCCTAAGCAGCTGCTATGAGCTGTAATCAACTTGATGGAAATGGGTTTGGGTTTTTGTAGGTTGTGTTCCTTGCAATAATCAAATGGGAATAATTCCGATTTAAAAAATCGATGGTTCCCTGCTCCATGCCGTCAAACTGCATTCACACTGGAGTGGGGAACTAGTGGAGGGGTCTGAACGCCCAATCCCAATCCCAACCACGGGGGCAGCAGCCTCTCTCCCCAGGAGAGTGTGCTTTGGAGGACAACACTGAAGTTGCAGCTTGGGAAACAAGATGTGCCTGAGCAGAGCACACAAGAACAAATGAAGGCGGAGGAAGAGAGAATGGAGTGCATCCTGGCCCACTGAGGCTTCAGCATGATATTCCCACTCAGAACAGCCGATGTACAGAGAGGATCATATGGCCGGCCCCACTATGAAAGATGGCTTCTGTCGCTGATTCAAGGCCCTTCAGGGACAACAGTAGAGAAATGGGATTGGGATTATATCCTGTCTGACCCAACCACACCATGGCAAAAAAACCAAGGGTGTGCAACAGAGCATGGAGCTCCAGATGGAGTGACAAGGATAAACTTGGGGGCCAGGGTGTGGCACCCCATCCAACTCAACCAGGGGGCACTCCTAGAGGTCAACGAACAGACCCTGAACTATTTACAGGTTCTTATTTTGTTATTTTTTACACATGCACGCACACACACACACACACATATATATGTATATATATATATGACATTGGGGTTTCTTTGTTGGTTTTTGGGGGGTTCTTTGTTGTTATCATTGTTTTACTTTCTTTAGTTTCTTCATCTTAGGATTCCTGTGCTTTTTGTATATAATGTTACCTCTGCAGGTCTATCTAGATAAGATAGGCTGAATGAAAAGTCTGGAGGTGTAAATGACAGCACTAATGTTTCCTCGGGGGTGGGAGGCGGGGAGACATGGGAGAAAAGGATGAGGGAGAAAGGCAGTGGTGTTGACTGTCCCAGTAACAAAGGAATAATAAGGGATTCAAAAGCAGTGACAAGGTTGGTTTGAGAGGTCTGATAGGGATTGATCAAGAATAATGTAACAGAGAGAAAATATTGAAACCCCAATAGAGGCTGAGCATGATAGTGGGACAAGAGGAAAGTAAAATGAAATAGAGAAAAGAACTGGTTGGTAAAGGACATTTATTGAGGTCTAAATACAGACATGTACATAGGTGAAAATATTTATATAGGATGATGGGGAAATAGATCTATGTGCATATACTTATAGGTTAGTATTAGGACAGCAGAGAGGCATTGGACCTCCATTCAAGTACTTCCTCAATGCAAGAACATTTTGTTCTATTAAATTGGTATTCCAAGATGCTCACCTTCCTGACACAATCACTGAAGACAAGTGTGCGCATAAGCAAGTGTGGTGAAGAAAGCGGATGGTGCCCAGCTATCAAAAGATGTGGCATCTGGGGTCTTAGAGGCTTGATGGTAAACAAGTGGCCATCTAGCTCAGAAGCAACAAGGACCACACGGAAGAAACATGCCAGCTTGTGGGACCATGAGTTGCCAAAGGGATTAGTTATCAGGATTCAAGAACTAAAAATCATAGCGTTGCATCTTCACCTCCCTGATATGATTGCTGACAACAAATGTGTGCATAAGCTAATGTGGTGAAGAAAGCTGATGGTGTCCGGCTCTCAAAAGATGTAGCATCTGGGATCGTAAAGGCTTGAAAGTAAACAAACGGCTATCAAGCTCAGAAGCAACAAAGCCCATATGGAAGAAGCACACCAGTTTGTTTGACCACGAGGTTTTGAAGGGCTCCAGTGTCAGGCATAAAAGAACTAAAAATGGGGGCTGAGCCCTGGTGGTGTAAGTGGTTGAGTGCGGGACTGTGGCCCATGGACTTGGCAGTTCAAATCCAGCAGCTGCTCTCCAGGAGCAAAGCTGGGTAGCTCCCATGACCACCAGAGGGCCCTGATGCCCTCCCCCCAAAGAACTAAAAGTTGTATCATTATAAATGAGGAGGAGTACTGAGTGGAGAGCCAAAGTCCATCAATAGGTGAAGTGACATCCTCTCACAAAGGGGTTGCAGGAAGGAGAGGAGCCAGTCAAGGTACAGTGTGGCAACAATGAGATATGCAACTTTCCTTTAGTTCTCAACTGCTTCCTCCCACCCACTATCATGATCCTAATTCTACCTTACAAATCCAGCTAGACTAGGGGATGTATACCAGAGCTGGGAACATGGGGAATTCAGGATAGATGATCCCACGAGGACCAGTGGTGGATAGAAGGAAGGTGGAATGGAAGGGGAGAACCAATTGCAAGGATCTATATATGACTTCTCTGGAGTAAAGACAGCAGGGAAGTTGGTGAAGAGACACATCAGACAGAGTACGATATGAAAAAGTAATAACAAGGTGTAAATTATTAAGGGCTCATGGGGGAGGGGAAGTGGAGAAGGAGGGGAAATATGGTGAGTTGGTATTGAGGGCCTAGGTGGAGGGAGGATGTTTTGGGGGTGATGATGGCAGCAGATGTACAGGTGTGGTATGCATGCAATTGACATATATATTGATTGTAATGGGAGCTCAATGAGTCCCCAATAAAATGATCTATATACAAAAAAGAAACATCATCTTTGGGAGTTGAAGCAGGAAACTGAGTGAAGATAGGCACCATATTCTCTTGGTCTCATCTTTGTGAGTCTGCCTTAGAATCTTTTACACAAACTCACAATAAAGTTTATTGGACACATTCACGCAAAAAAACTATGGCAACTTATTCTATTATTTTATTAGTAGTCAGTCTCTATATTACAACGGACATTTTGACTTACTGCAGGTTAATTTTTTTAAATGTAATTTTAATTTAATTTCTAGAAACTTAAAAGTATTAATTATATTTCCCATATGCATTATTGTGACAGCACCTATAGTTAGTCTATATTTTAAATACATAAGTTCATATTTATGTATTTTCTTTGTGTTCTATATCACTGCTACAGTCTAGTGGGCAAAATAAAATAAGTCCTATTTCTTCCATTGCCTCGTGTATCTGTGTAACGCGGTAGCTATTAGAAACAGTTGTACGTAAGCCACTTTTTAAAAACTTGAGGTTTAAATCTACTTAGTAACTCCTCAGTTTTGACAAATGTACATTGACATTAGGTGCCTTCAAGTCAATTTCAACTCACTCGACCCTGTGTACAGAAGAACCAAGTACTGCCTCGTCCTGCACCAGCCTCACCATGGTTCTTCTGTTTGTTGCCACTATCGCAGCCACTGTGTCAATCCATCCTGTGAAGGACCCTCCCTTTTTGAGAAGACCCTCTACTTTACCAAGCATGTGTCCTTTTCCAGGGCCTGGTCTCCCCTGATAACATTGGCCAAAGTATATGAGACCACGTTTTGCCATCCTTGCTTCTAAGAAGTAGAGTGGCTGCACTTCTTCCAAGACACATATGTACACTTGTGTAACTAAAACCTCAATGGAGATACAGAATATTCTACACAGATACAGAAAAGTTCCCTTCGCAGGAAGTCTTTTAAATACCAGAAGTAACTATTATTCTCATCTTGATCCACGTGGATTGCTTTGTACACACAAGCTTTTCGTCAACAGAATTTTCTCATGTTTGTATTTCCCTCCTTGCATTCTTTCACTCAAAGCGTGTTGGAGAGTAATCCAAGTTGTATCATTTGTCAGCAGTTTATTGGTATCTGGTTGCGAAGTAACACTCCATTCAATCCCATAATCTTCCAGTTTCGTGCTGATGACTCTCTGGGTTGTTTTCAATGGCTTGCTTTTATGAATAAAGCTTCAGAGACTATCTGTTTGTATTTCTTTTTTGATGGGCGTATATTTTAATTTTTCTGTGTAAAATTTAGGAGTCAGATTTCTGAATCAAGAAAGTAGATGTAAGGTTGACTCTACAAAATATTGTTAAACACTTTTCCAAACTAGTTGTATCATTTTGCAGCTCTGGTTTCAGAATCAATTTGATGACTGTGGGTTTGTTTTTGGTTTCTAGTGTCGTGAATGATCTGATTTTTTTCAGGTTCTAGTTCCTTTTAATGTGCTGTCTGACTCTGGGCTCTCTAAGATAGCAACATTAGTGAAGCTTCTAAATACTTATACAAAAGTGATACAAAAAGCAAACCATTTCCTATCACATCAATCTCTATATAGACAGAGGCTTATTTATTTCAAAGTAAGGGCCCACACAGCTGTAGAAACAGACAAGTTCCAAGTTCATGAGTCAAATGCCAGGCAGGAGGCTTTTCCTAACTCAAGTCGATAACTCCAAGATAGGTAGATCAAGTTGAAAGGTTATGGCTGCAAAGACAAATGAATCCAAGGCTGTGAAGGAAAATGGTGGATGGCTAACCACTCCCAGCATCTGTAGTAAATACAGCATGTCCCTGGTTCAAGTCCAAAGAACCAGAGGTTAGAGGAAGAACGAGCTGCAGGATCTACATCCAGCAAAAATCAAGAATGCTTTTCTACTGTTTTCACTTCTCTTAAAAGCAAGGCACATGCCCACAGAAAGTACCTTAAGCTGATTGGATGTTAGAAGCAGATTTGATTTTTGAGGTGATTACATTATGTTCTATTTCATCATGGAGAATAACTACATCTGAACTAACAAGCCACCAAGGGTCCTCGCCCAGACAAGTTGCTACAAAGATCTTAATTGTCACATATATATTTTTAAAACTCCATCTAGTCAAATTTCCAGTTATACACTTAATTATTAAATAGATCCCTGGTAGGATGCTTTAACTCTATTTTTAAATGTAGGATTGAAATTTTACTTTTCATCAAAGTCTGACTGGCATGGAACTTGGGATCATATTTTTCAAAACGGTTTTATTTTTCATGTCTCTTTTGGTTCTATAGCAAGAGAGCTTAGCCACTCTTCTTTCTTTGAGAATAGTAAGTTAGCTGCCTAACTGGGGTGGGCGACATTCTCAAGAAAGCAAAGCCCATGTGATGACTCCTTGAAACAGGACTTAATGGATTGAGGGGGAGAGTGTGAGGGCTTCCATTTAGGGAAATCACTTGGCTGGATATCTCAGAAGTTTGAACAAATTATAAAGAAGTTGAAATAGGAACTCATTTGAAGGGTTTTGAGATCAGAAGTGATATCATATAATTAAATGTTTCCAAAGAATTATTGTGGCCGATGTGAGAAGAATTGATGTACCAGGATGGAAGAACAGAGAACAGGGGAAAAAATAAATGTAACCTATAAAGAGATTGATCCGGCAGTCAGAAAATTGAAATTAAAGGTAAAGATTATAAGACAGAAAAAAATCTCATAAAACTAGCTAAAGAGCTAGAAGAAAAACTATGATCATAGTTTTAAAAATGTACTAAGAGAGTACTGAGTATCAAGAAACAAATGTCAGCTCTTTAGTGTCCTCCCAGAAATGGGAGGACAAAGAGTATGAGCTTGAGAAAAGACAGTGAGTTTCTTGTGTAATGGGTTATGTGCTCAGCTTCCTTAGCAAACTACAGTGGTGCAATAATTGTCACTTGTCAACATATGGAGGCATGTTAAATAAGCTGTTAAATAAGCTTCCCATGGAATAAAAAACAATAGCATAAACATCGAAGAACAAAGGGGGCAAAAATGAAGGGCGATTTCAAAATAGGACAGACAGCAATTGTTTATACAGTTGGAAGAAAGAGTCCCTGGGTTGGGGACATTTAGGAAGAACAGAGAGAAATCAAAGAATTGAGGGGGTACTAGAGAAACTGGTCAATGGGGGAATTACAACAACCCAAACTTCTTAGAACCTCCCAGCCAGTTCCAGAAATTGTCTGAGAAAGTGCTTTTCATTTAAGTAACACTTGCTTTACAACAGTCCCATTTGCATTTCTTCCAGGTCCCAGGTCACCTCAATGAGGTTATGCGTATCTGCCTTATTCATAAACTTCACTCTCTTTTCTACTTGGAAATTTCCTGTAAGTAAAAATTTTCAGGAAGAAGTAGATCAGTCTTGTAGAGGGCCTTTCTTAGGTGCTGCTTGATCAAGATTTACTTTGTGTTTGGCATTCAGCACTTTGAACAGTCCTAGTAAGGCTGTTTGAGCACCTCAGTTGCAAGCCATTGAAAGTGCTGTCTGCCTCTCTGATCCGCACCATATGGGCCTTGCTGTGCAGGGACGCTTTGTTTCTAAAGGTACACAGGAACAGCTGAGCAAGGCTTGGGAATTTCACCCCCCACATACACATCCTTCTTTAATTTTTCCTTAAAAGGTTCACACCCAGTTTCATTGCACACACAAAGAGGTCCTTTGTATTTCATTATAACCAAGTCACAAAAGTAAATGTTTTCCTTAAAAAGAAAGTGGGTGTGGGTGATGGTTGCTTGGGTGGAATGTGAATAAAGACTTTAACCTCCCCAGCAAGCTGAGCTGTAGAGGAAAAAAATGAATTATGTTGAGCTCCCAATTAGACAGAAATACTTTCAGTTTAGTGAATTGTCTGTGATTTTGTTATTATTGTTTTTTTCTGCCTCCTCTGTAGAGAATTTTTCAAAACATATTAATTTAACCAGAATGAGTGAAAAGGATCCTTATGTTTCTGAAGGGAATGGCATGACTAAATATGAACAATTTATTCCCTCCCTCCTTTATTCAAAATGTAGCCAGTTCTCTGAAAGTCTCAATTTTTCTTTTTTTGTCACTATACCATGTGGAGAGGAGTGCTAGTGCCATAGCGTTTACGGATTGAGCTGTGACCTGCACGGTTGGCAGTTTGAAGCCACCAATCAGTCGTTAGAAGATAAAGGGCCTTTCTACTCCAGTACACAGTTATAGTCAGTTATAAGAACTCTGCTACAGTCATTCTTCAGAGAGGTGGCCACATTCCATCAGACTGGTGCCACCTTTTGAATTGGGTAGGCAATTTTGTGTAGTGGCAGGAGATTCTGTAAGGAAATTAGGTTAGAGAGAGAAAGACTGTGGCGATCATATATTCAAGATGTCAAATTTCATAATTGAGATGTAGGGATGGAGTCTAGTTTGTTAATCTGGAGATAACTATTGAGTAGCCAATGATGCCTCTGTGTGGGCATGGCTTTCTCCTGAGACTTCTGGGAAATCTCACAATATTTCCCTCATGGAGATGAGAAGCCATCTCTCCAGTTGTTATGAGTTAGTCTCTGAGACAACGAACTCGGACAAGACAAGATGGCAGCATCCCAGGAGCTGGAGGAGAAGCCACATGACTTTGCCCTGATGGAACCAGACCTGTGAAGCTGGAGAAGCCACGTGGAGACCCCTGCCAGTGCTGAGTTGCTCCTATCACCACTGGATGCTGTTGAGAGACCCTGAACCCTGGAAGCAAGGAGCCATGGGGAGATCCATAGCGGCGCCGGGACTCTGCACCCACTGGCTTGTGGCTTTGTGAGTCGGAAGGAGACTTTATAGATGGGTATCAGGTATATGGGCTAATATTGGACTTATTTGAACTGGACTGGGCTGGGATGTTTTCTCAATATCCCATTCCTCCTGTATATAAACCTTTTCCTTATATCCATATGCGTGTCTATGAATTTTTTTCTCTAGTCTATCCGGACTAACACACAGAGGAAGGTCCCACAAGAGTTTGTTGGCTTTGAGTGATACACTTATATTTAATTCTGAGGATAATGAGACAGCTTTCAAAGATTTGTGAGTAATACTATGTCAACAACTTCAGTTATTGTCAATCTATCTTTGCCTTGAATCCCATTGTTGATCATTCTAAACTGTACTATCAAAAAGAGAATTGTTAAACTCTGGAAGAACTGATTGGTACTCTAAGATTTTTGGAGGCATCATGTATGACATGAGGTCATATAGCCAAAATCTGAGAACTGCTGAAAGAACTACCTTGAGCAATGATGAGTGTAATGGTGGCCGATATATCAGTTGCCCCTTCTCAAGGCACATGAACTTGTGGCATTTCCATTCTGAGGCATAGATCTTTTTAAAAATAGTTTCAAAATTTTCTTTATTGAATGTTTCCAAAGAGGCTGCAAAGTTTACTAATCACAAATTTCCATTTCCCCAACCTGTATATGAACAGCTGTGCCTAAGAAAATAGGTGAAAGATTACATTTGCCAGTTCTCTTGGTATTCCCATTTTATAGCTTTTGTGGGAATGCAGTTCAAACTTGCCTGCTATTTTATTTAATATGACTCCTTGTAAATTCCAGCTGTTGACCAAGTAATTAATCCCTGTATGGAAAAAATACTGGCGTTTGCTCCTGCAATACCTGAAGTGTACCCCAACAGAAGAATTATTTCCATCATCGCCCTCTCTATTATTCTATATACCTGAACTGTATCCTGAAAGAATTATATCCACCATTGCCCTTTCTATTATTCTATGGTTGATTCTCGGAACCATTTTACATATCACATGAAGAGTACATGCCAGGTCTGTGTTCTCAACTTTAGCATAGGTAGTGAACCATGACTTTCCTTTATTCTTTTGAAACCCTACTCAGTGAATTCTAGGATTTGAAGTACAGAATGTCTTCCGTATTTCTCCTAGAAAAGGTAGCTGCTTAACTTAATTCAGAGTGTATTCACTAGGATGAGTTTGGTGACTAGTTCTCTAACTTTAAGATGATCTGTAGCAATTATATTTGGCGTTGTTGTTGTTGTTGTTGCTATTTTCAGGTTCCATCAAGTGCGTTCCAACACATAGTGATCCTATGTTTAACTGAAAGAAACACTGCCCAACCCAACGCTGTCCTCACAAGTGTTATGCTTGAATCTGAAGTTTCAGCCATTGTGTCAATCCATTTCTTTCAAGATCTTCCTCTTTTTCTCTACCCTTTCAATTTTCCAAGCATGGTGTTCCTTTCCATGGATTTGTCTCTCCTGGTGATTTGTCGAAACTCCATCTCACTATCCTCATATCTAACAACATCATGGCTATACCTCTTCCAAGACAGATTTGTTTGTTCTTTTGGTACTTTCAATTTTCTTCACTAGCACCCTAGTTTCATGTATCCAATTCTTCTCCAGTCTCCCTTATTCAATTATTGAACACAGAATTATCTTATTTAGCATTTTAGTCATTAGTCTTAGTCTTGAGGTCTCTTTTCATTGTTTCATTCCAAGCCAAACGTCCCTTCATTGCATCAAACAGAAAAGAGCTGATAACCTCCAAGTACCACCCTTCTCTTGCCTTGTAATAAGTAGCCAACTTTCAAGATCAAAAGAAAATTCATGTATCTTTTTGTCCAGAATGTCATCATACAATGATCTAAGTTTGCCTGACCCTGAACTATCAAACCACACATAAGGCCTACAACATAATAGCCGGAATGAGGATAACATCTCCATTATTCCTATTGATTTGATGGCAAAATAATATCTCAAACATTTTTAAAGTTTAAATTTTGACAAGGAATTTGATGAAAGATTACAATCTTTTTGATAATATCTAAATAAATAGTCCTTATTGGCCCAAAGAAGAAATAATCCATTAACTTTGTAATAAATTGTTACTGTGTACTTATTCACCCCTGGATCTGACAGATGCATTGATGAGGAACTACTGGACTTAGGACAAAATTATGAAAGCAAATCACCACGTAGCCAGGTATATATATATTTTAGAACAAACAGAGATAACAAACATGCATTGCTGACCCACATGTGCATTCATTTTGATAGGTATTTGTAATGTGTGAAATGAAAGACCAATTGTGAGTGATTAAATGCATTCTTTCCAGAGTTATATTCTTAGAAAGTGGGTGGTTCTCAGCTGATGTAAGCTGTTAAAATTTTAATAATAAATAATATTGACAGCAATTGTACAATTATGCTTGATCTAATGAAACTATGGATTGTAATGATATCTGTAAGAGCTTCTAATAAAATGTGTTTTTTTTTAAGTCAAGCATGTATTAACTTATCTCTAATGAATTTTGCACTGTCAAGAAAATGGAAAAAATAATACTGTTCATGTTTTTCCCTCAAAGTGGAGCAGATGAAGTTCTCTTCTGCTTTCTGTGTGGCATAATTTTTATTGAGTGAAATAAGAAAAACTAGAAATTCTGGGAGAGAATAATATGCATAGCTTATGTTTGACTTTATTCTCATTATGTTCTTGATCTTTATGCTCACCTCCAATATTCCTGAATAAAATTCTGAAAAATTTACTTATTTTATTGATATTACTTTTAGGTGAACCCACCTAATTCTAGTCTCAAAGCTGTTTTACTGCCTGTTAAGAGTCCTTCCAGTAATCTCTTAAAAGTTTCCCTTTGTGAATTCATTTTTCACCCCCTAAATATAGCAGACTAGTAATCTTCCAAACTGATAAAGGCATAATCAAACTGATGAAATACCAATAACAGCAAGAGAAGATTAATAAAGTGGGAAGAGAAATAATGTGAAATAGAGGATATTAACACAGACTTTCAGCAAATAAAAAATTTTTAAGATGATTGTTTAAGAGGTGTAAATTAAGTTTTGGTAAGGTAAAAAGAAAGCAATGATGGTAGGCTATTTTTCTCACTTGGGAATTGTGAGGAAATACAGGAAAAGCATTAGAAATTCTGGAATTTTGGAGGAATTCTCCAGTTGCACAGCTGAGAGATGGGGTTGGGGGAATAGGAAGACAACTGAGAAGTAAGCGTCTTCAGGGACCTGGGCTTTCCAGTCTTGCCGTGTTTTCATCTGGAATACATTACGCTAAGATCTTTCCACCACTCAATCCAGAATTCCCTTTCTGAGCTCTAAACTGTATCTGCTTTATACTGAGAAAACTACTATAAAATTTTCAATTAATGGTAAAGAACCGTAGTTTTATGTTACTTGCAGAAATCCTTTTTTATTGAAGACAGACAAGTAAAACATCTAGAAAATATCTGAGATGCACATACATTTGCAGAAATAATGTGTGAATGTTGAGAAGAAAGTGATCAAACTGAGTATGCCACGTCAAGATGATAAAAGACATTTTCAGTTCTGTCAGTTATTCTGGGGATTTTATGCACTAAGTAGTAGTCTTTAAAATAAGCTCTCTAAAATATTATCTTCATGCCATCACTGGTTGCTGTGTTAATTCAGTCTTTGAAAATACCTTCTTAATCCACCCACTCCACTCCAATTCTACCTCCACCACTCTGGGCTGAGTCACAGTCCTTGCTTTTTTTCTGAGGACATCTGTATTGGTTTCTTTGCTGTCCACTCTAACTCCAGACCATTTTTGTTCATACTCCAGCCAGAGTGAACAATTCAAACAAACAAAAAAAAGCGAGGGGGAAAATAATATGGTCATCTCGTTTTAAATCTTCAACAACATCAAACTGATCACCAGGCTTTATTTCACCACATCTGACTTCATCTCCTGCCTCTTGCTACAGTGTTCCTTACACAGCTCCACTGTCTACATTCTCAAGCCTGTATAGCTCTCCCTTAGATTTCCTTGGCACTCCCTGGAAAAGGTCCTCACCCAACCCCACTTATGTCAAAAATAATTCTTGCTCATTTGTTAGATCTCAATTTGACCTTTATTTTCCTCAGGAAAACAGGTCCAACCTATTCCCAATCTAAGTTTTAAACTCGTGCTGTTCCTCTTATTTTCTTATACGTTTTCTTCCTACTACCTACAGTTCATCCTTACATTCTCATTTGTGTGGTCATCTATATACCTTCTCTTTTTCCCTGAAAACCATATGTTCCATAAGGATAGAAACTCTGTCTTGATCATAATTATATCCCTAAGGTCGAATATAGCATTTGATACTTAATAGAAAAGCTGAACTAAATGAAGAATGGAATGAATGAATAGAACAAAAGAGGCTTGTGGTTGTCAAGTCACTGTCGATATGCTCTCACAGGTTGCTGCAGTGTCCATTCAGATTCATGGAGTAGTAATCATTTCTTTTAGAATAATTATTATCAGACTAGTCCCAAGGACATGAATATTAAGGATATCCAAGAGTCCAACTTTTCCAGGATGTTATACCTTTCTATTCGTCACCCCCAGCAATACTCTTCTCCCTGGTGTATGCCTGTCCAGCCCTATGTTCTGCAATTCACTGCAACATCTCACAGAGACTTGCAAAACTCTGAAGAAATGCTTCACATGGTTGTGGGTGCTGTTAAAACCTAAATCGGAAGGTCAGGCAGAAGCAGCCAACTATGTTTGAAAGTTAAAGCGGGGCTCTTTGCTTCTGCCAGCCCTCAGTCAAGAAATGGAGATCATAAAAAGGAAGACCGAGGAAGGTCTTTATCTTTTAGCAGATCGAATTCTCAAGGGAACATCGCACCTCAATCCTGTAGCAGAGACCTCTCTCAAAAGTAGAATCCTAACCATAGAAGATGGGATGTATAGTACACAACCAAGGGGGTTGTGGCAAAAAGGATTATGACTAGAAGGGCCAGATGCTATTGTTGACTGCATATCGCATGGAGAGTCATCCGCTCCATGTAAAACTGTGTTCCCCAGAGTTCTCCTTGGCTGATTTTGGAGGGGATCTGATCACCAGACCTTTCTTTTTTTGGGGGGGTGGGGGGAGGAGATACAGATCTCATATCATTCCATGGGTCAATCACATCAAGTAGTATTGTACAATTGTTACCACAATCAGTTTCCAAACATTCTCTTCCTTCCTGGACTTCTTGACATTGATCCCCTTGTCCCCACCCCCTTCACTGTACTCCACCCCACCCCCCAAATCCTTTTCTACTTGCTGTCCCTATAGGTTTATCAATCCTGAGTTTCATATCCTGAAAACAGAAAAAAATATAACATGCAAATTCAAGAGGGTGAATCCCAGTGACACAAAACATTTGAAACAAACCCCAATATGGACCACCCCAAAAAAGACAAAAATACAGAAATCAGATCAGATCTGGATCAGATCTAGTGTGCATCAGATCAACTGACAAAGTTTTATGTGCTCAAGTCAAGTTAATCCCTTTGTTCTCATAAAGTGACCAGATTTTTAGCGGGATACCATCGACCGGGCCGGAGGGGGGAGGGGGTTCTTGATTAAAAATTTGGTCTATATGAAGCAACAACAATGTTCATAGAATGAAAAAATAGTATTTTAATATATTTATTTAATTTTAAAATGCTGCGGGACTTGGGACAAATTGTTAAAAAGTGGGACGTCTGGTCACCTTATTTATACTCGTCTCTCTAATGAACTCTGTTTAGCCTCTTGTCCCTCTCTTATGGATAGAGAATATCACTGGAGGCTTATTTCCTATTTGGTTCCCACAAATGTGTCTTGAAATTCCACTGTCACTCATACAACTCTGCAAAGCAAATCCTCACAATTTCGTCTCTGATACTATTCTCTCTTCTGAGTTCAGATTGCATGATTTACAACCATTCGGTGATTGATGTAGGTGTGTTTTTTCCACGTGAACTTGAAAGTTCATTTAGATGTTTGTTGTTTGCTTGTTAGGAGAAAAGCCTTTTACACCCCAATCATTATTTTTTTATCTGATTACCGGGCTCCTTCTAATTTCTTCGCCACACTTTGGTATAGCACCTATATCTTCTGTGTTCCCTTCCTGAGGGCAAGTATCAAGCGGGAACTAACTGCTTAGTTACCAGGGAAATTGTACAATAATAATCAGGAACAATGTTGGTCACAGGTTTGCCAGAATAATACCTCTCTTAATACAGCGTATAGGGATTGATGTAGCCAGACTAACAGTTTAATAATCTAGGTAGAGCTGAGGAATGTCCAGCTGGACTCAGCCCTCCATCCATTCATTTTATTAGTAGATGAGTACATTTCACGGTTTACACTTTCTAGGTATTTTACTAATATCTACATTTTTAACATTTCTTTTTTCATTCTACTCTTATTCTTTAAGAACAACTGCCTCCTGAATAGTTGATAAAATTGCCAGGAAATTGCATGCAGGATTTCTTGTGTGTGTTTGTGTGTGTGTGTGTGTTCAGATTTGCTTATTTCAAAGCGTGCATTTTCTAAAAATGACAAAAATATCCTTCATGAAATTTATGATTTTCCCAACACACAAACTTGATTGAAAACTCACTGAAGCCACTCATTCCACACTGGTTAACTTATTTAGATCTTCAAAGGAGGCTTTCCAGACACCCCAGTTAAAGGAAGGACCCCACTCCTGTCTGTTCAAGGCTGATAACCCTGTGGACTGCCCCACCCCAAGCCCCAATCCAGGTGGTTCAGAGTTAGTGCTTCCAAGGCCATAAAACTGTATGAGAGCAAACAGTCTCATCTTTTCTCCTGAGGGGCAGCTAATGGGTTTGAACTTCTGATCTTACAGTTAAAAATCCAATGCTATCCTGACAATGTGAGGGCAGCCCACAGCAAAACCCTCTTCTACCTTGCATTTCCATGACTCTCAGGAGCTCTGTGATCATTTATATATCACCCTTTAATAGGCCATGAAAAGAAAGCCAGCAAGAGGCACATCTATTTCCCAAATGCCCCTATCGTGAACTGAACCACATCCCCACCCCTCCCATTGTTCAGTAACTGTTATATGATCACACCCCTATGAGAAAAGTGGTTGAAAAATAGACCCAGTTGTATGTCTTAGATCAAGAAAAAATTGAAACTGACACAAAAATGTATCTGCCAATTAGAGATTTAGCCACCTAACATTTTAAAATATCCAATATGAATAAGAACCACCACTTGTTTGTTGTCCTGTGGTGGCTTATATGTTGCTGTGATGCTGAAAGTAGGTATTTCAAATATTCTCAGAGTCACCATACATGAACAGATTTCATCAGAGGTACTAGGCAAGGAGCAGACAACACAGAAGAAATAGGTGGTCCACTTCAGAGGAATTAGCCCCACAGAGAACATCAAAGCATTGTCCCTCACTGAAAACCTCGTTGGCACTCTACGGGTAGTGCCACATGCATTCTGCTACGACTGGGACAGATCTGATGGCATTTAGCAACAGCACCATGAATTCTGCTTAAGAATGCTTAGCCAGAGTGACAGAAAGGTGCTTGCACTAGGAGTTCAAGTTGAAGTTTTAAGGTTTCAAGAATTCAGCAAATGAAGTTTTCAGCCCCAAGTCAGTTGAGGGTAACTGCAGACTACATCCTTCAACAGTCTTTTATCAGGAACTGCTCTCATCCTGCCAAAGCCACTGCCCATCTGAGCTGTGGAGCCAGGAGAAAGCGTATCGCAGGACACCCCCCCCCCCACCCCGTGACAAACTTAGCTCACTCTCCAGAAGCCCACTCATTTCAAATCTATTCTAACTCATATCACCCAGAAATAGGGTTTCTAAGACTCCTCTCAACTCTGCCTATTGCAAATAGCTTATTCTTAACATAAAGAAGCTGGATCTTCTTAAAGGAGGCTTGAGAGTACTGTTGAAAAAAATTGACATGCTACTATTTTCTGTTCTTTGAGGCAAGTAATATGCGCCATGGGAAAACAAAACAGTTGTAGAATAATTATTATATATGCATATCTCTATATGTCTATGTAAGATCAAAAGCAAGCAATGCTTTCCATCTTACCTATTCTGCAGTCTGTCATTATAATATCCTTTAGTCACTTCATTTTATCGAGTATTTAATTTGACCAACAAAAGAAATATCTCCACTTTCATCTTATTCCTCTTCTTCACTAATGACATCCAGTTCATCTATCCATGGGGGTTACCCATTAATCTACATATTTCTATATCACTGTAGCTCTTAATCTACATATATCTATTGTATCTTCTCTATTTCACTTTCTGGAACAGTGTCTGTCAACTTTCTCACCAGAACTTCAACAAAGTCTTGTTCCCGTAAAGATGAATCTGTTCTGCACACCTCAATTCCCCAAGTCACTCCTCTCTATGATCTTAATGCTTTCAGGACATCTATTATATTTCACCTGACTTTCCCAATTCTATCAGAGCTCTCCTGCATGAAACAGAGATCACAATCCCAACTCAGTCACTGTGTTGTTATACATATCCAATGAGCTTGCTTTTCAAGTTCAGATCATGTTATCTTGCATTTATTTCATATATTCTCATTTCCCCAACACTGACGTTCAGTTCCCTGATGTTGTTGCTCTGGCTGTTACTGCTGTTGAATCAATCCCCAGTTCATATTAACCAGATGCATAGTGGGATCACAGAGCTTTTGCTGGCTGTGTGTTTTGCTTAGCTTGGTGAAGAGACCACTGCCCCTTTCTTTCTATTCTGTTCTCAGAAAGCTCAGTTGAAATCTGTTTGGCATTTTAGCAATATGCAAACCTCTAGAGACGGTGGTGTCCTATGGGTATGAGGTACAAGAGTCTAGTCCCCTATATGAAAGGTGAGAGTTATACCTCTAGTAGGAATTGTGCCATCTTTATTTTTGTAATGCCAGTGCTTTAGTCTTCCATTGCCAAATGCAGATCTCAAAAAAAATGCATATTCATGGTGTGAACCTGATTACACACACAACTGAAATAAGTATGGAAAATTATATGTATCTCTTACATATAAACATAATTAGACAGTGGTCACTTTCTTAAATTTATGCATTTTTCTTCTGTTTCAAAAAAATACCGTAAAGAAAACAATGTTCACCGTAACTGCTTAGAATGCCACAGATGTCAGGAAACTACAAGTTAAAATTGTTATAATAAACTCTAGTTCACCCACATTGCACATAATTTCTATTAAGGTATGCTATTTAATAGTGTAGCTAGTAATCACAAAAATTATACATGTGCAGTGTGGGTAAAGTACAGTTATTATGAGAACTTTACCTCCTGTACTGCTGAATGTTGTTCTTTTTGTTGCTGTTGTTTTTTTTATGAAACCTGTCCATATATAGTGAAGTTATTATATATATATATATATATATATATATATATATATATATATATATACTCAAGCAACTTCTCTAAGAAACGACCATTTATAATTCCAGATGGAGTCTTTTGTTAAAATGAATTTTTCCCTCCTATTCACAGGTCTAGTTATCTCCAAAATATTCAAGTCAGTCACTGCTGCCATTGAAGAGTTAGTAGTCTGTTCAATGTATAAAACCTCAAGACTATTGTTAAAATTCCAGGCAAACTTGAAATTACTAGAGCCAGAAATTACACAATTGTGTACAGACCTTCAAACCAGTGGTTTTTCCCTAGAGCACTTTAAATCATTTTAGGAGAAAATAGTTTAAACACACACACACACACACACACACACATACACCCCAAAAACAAAGCATAAAACCTGGGACTGCATAGACTGTTGGGAGGAAAGATGGACAAAGTGGTGTTACAAAAGTGAACACTTTGTCTATAAGTATATCTTTAAACCAAGCTTTTAAGTCTCAGAAGGGTGCTTAAGTCTTTAAATTAGATAGCTTGGCATCATAGACACCAGAAATATGTAGCACCTTAAGTGAAGATCAGTTTTATCTGACTACTAGGAGCCTGGTGACAAAGTGGTTACTCATTGTGCTACAACTGTAAGGTTACCAGTTACCAGTTTGAAGCCACCAGCCCCCTCCACAGGAGAGAGAGTGTTTTCACTCTCTGAAAACACTTTCGTGAAGAGTTACTGTCTTGGAAACCTACAGAGGTAATTCTAGTCTGTCCTACAGGAGTATCACGAATAGGAATCAATTCGATGGCAGGGAGTTTGGTTTTTGCTTATATAATTATTGTTTGAATTTGATTCAGAAATGTCTATTTTTAAGCAGTTAGAAGCTACAAGACCCAAAATATGAAGACTTAGGCTATTTTAGCTCCAATAGTGTACAATAAAAAGTGACTCCGAATACCAACACTGAAATAATTTCTTCTGGAAACAAAATCTAATTATAAACTTTACATGTCAAAATAAAGAAAATAGTGATATCAACATAGAATAAAATACTACCATTCTTGATATTGCTATGTTTTAGCCCATTATTGCACCAAGCCTCTCAATTTATTTCATCAAAGGTTTTCGCCCTTTTTTGCTAACCCCTTATTTTAGCCATCATGATGTCTTTTTCAGAGATAAGTCTTTTCTGATCACATGTTCCAAGCATGTGAGACAAACCTTGCTATCCTCATTTCAAAGAGAGATTCTGACTCTAGTTTTATCCAAGACAGGTTTGTTTGTTCTTCTGCCATTCCATGGTCCTCTAAATAGTCTTTGTCAACACCATATTTCAAATGCACAGTTTGTCTTTGGTCTTCCTTATTCATTGCCCAGCTTTCATATCTATATCTATATCTATATCTATATAGATATAGATATAGATATAGATATGAGGCAATTGAAAATATCATGGCTTTGGTCAGGCAAAGCTTAGTTCTCAGAGTGATATCTATGCTCTTCAACACTTTAAGGAGATCTTGGGGGAGAGGGGGAGAGATCTTGGATGGGAGATTTGTCAAATGCAATACATCTTATGATTACTTGCCTGCTGTTTATATGAGTGTTGATTGTAAATCCAAGTAACATGAAATCCTTGACAACTACATTCGCTTCTCCATTTATCATGATATTGTCTATTGACCCAGTTTTAGGTTTGCTTGTTTGTTTGTTTTCCATTTAAATGCAATTCATACTGAAGGCTACCTTCGAATTTCATAAGCAAGGGCTTATTCCAAAGTATGTTGTGTCATCTGAAATCAGAAGTTTTTAGTACATAGTCCTCCAGAGTTAATGCTACAATACTCTGATTATAGTCCTTTTTTCAGATTATTTGCTCAGTATGTAGACTGAACAGAGGTACAATGTTGTCCTGCAAAAGCGATACTTACTTAGCTGTATTTAAACACAAGTTAATGTAATAGGAAAGGATATGTAGAGAATTCCAACACAATTTGTCCAAAATAAAGGAAGATTCTATTAGACTGGGTTTTCTAAAGAAGCAAAATCAGTGACATTTATATGTGTACTTATGGAAAAGAAACATAAAATGGCTCACACGTTTATAGAAGTGGGTAAGTTTAGGCTGGTTTAAAGTCTGAAGGTTAGATGTTAGATTGTAGGCTTCTCCTAACTTTCATAAATTCAAGGGCCAATAACCCCAGAATCGGAAGGAATAACACAGAGATCAGAGGAAAATGAATCCACATCTCTCAGGTCAAAGGGCAAGCCACTGTTAGCATCAGAATTGGCAGATAGTATGGCAGACTGTTGGTTCATGTCCAAAGAACAGGAGCTTTGAGGATAAACATACAAACAAAACCCATCAAACGTGTTTTTCCCGAGGTGCCAATGTATAGATAGGAAATAAGCTACATTCCCAAATAAACTGCTTTGGGGTTTCACTCCATTCTAATATGCTTACAACTGCTTGGCTGCATACACCAGATCCCATAATGGAATTTGTTACATTATGTTAGGTCACCTTGTGAGATATTTCTCTATCTCAACTGCCAAACCATGAAGAACCCTGTCCCAACCAAGATGACATGAAACTCAACTCTCACAGACACTGGAATAATTATCTAAGGATAAGAACCCAAATCAAACTCACTGCCATTGAGGCAAAGCTGACTCCTGGTGCCCCCCCCCCCCCGTGGGTTGCTGAGATGGTAATTGTTTATAGGAATCGAAAGCTCAGTTCTCTCCCTTGGAGCTGCTAATGGTTTCAAACTGCTGACCATGCAGTTCTAAACCCAAGAAGTAACCAATATATGACAAGGGATAAAGCACAACAAAAATTATGTAGGCTACATAGGTATGGGGGAGACATGTGAATGTATGTATGTGCACATATAGATATATTTAGGGGCATACGCTATACATATTTGTATGAAATATGTGATACATTCATATATCTATATATAATAAATCACTTAGTGTACACAGTTATAGACACTGCCTGCAGATATTCACTAAGAAGCTCTGGTGGTACAGCGGTTACTTGTTGGCCTGCTAACTGCCAGGTCAGCAAGCTACTTGAAACTTCCAGCTGTTTCTTAAGAGAAAGATGAGGCTTTCTACTCCCATAGAGAGTTGTAATCTTGGAAACTCATAGAAGCAAAGTTGCCTCTCAGGTAGGGTCCCTGGAGGTCTGCAAAGACTCGATGGCATTGAACTGGGTTTGGTATTTATAGATATCAAAGACCTTGTAAACCAAACTCACTGCCAACCAGTAAATTTGACTTAACATTCCCTTTGGAGGACTTCTATGGCAGCAGTCAGCCTTCTCTTTCTGCCCTGGAGAGGCTGGAGAGTGCATCTATACCTCTAATTTGACCAATTAGCAATCCAATGCATATGCCCACTATGCCACCAGAGATCCTTGGAAAGGAATAAGTCGTGAGGAAAGAAACTAATAAATGTAGTTGAATCTGTCTTACACATAAGCACCTGTGGTACAAGGATTCAGCTACTCACCTGCAGGTTTTCAGTTGGAACACACTTAGAGGTCCCAAAGAGAATGAACCAATGATTTGTTTCTAGAAAGAACACTGTTTGAGGTCCTCAAACTAAAACCCGCTGACCAGAGGACATTTATCCAGGCCACCGGGTGTTTTTGCTGCAACTGCTGTTCTGCTTAGCAGCTGACTCATCCCGGGCCCGCAGTGAATTTGTTTATAGTTGTTGTTGTTTTTTAACTATAGATTGGCTCTCCAACCGTCTGAGAGACAGTGAACTCGCCCCCTGCTTAAAAAATTTGAGTACCCCTGACTAGAAAATCCTATGGAGTTGTTTAACTTTGAACAGGAAGTCAAGAGTGGTTGAAATCAACTCTGCTGCACCTAACAACAAGAATGTTTCTTATGGTCGATACAGTTGAGGGTCTACAAACATCCCCAATATGAAGAATTGACACAATGGTCAAAATAATCAACTCAAGTGCCAATAAGCAAGAAGATGACACAGGACTAAGCAACCACACATTCTGTTCAGTTATACACTGGATTACTATGAGTCAGGGTTATCTCAAGAACTAACAACAACAGAGGACAAGGGAAACAGTAGAGAGAACAGAACTGGAGGCAACAGTGGATGTAGGAAAAGATAAGGAAAGACATTTTTGTTACTGTGAGGTGCTGTCAAGTCAGTGACCTTATGTACAACCCTGTGAAAACCCTGCCCCTCCTCACAAATGTTCTCATGTTTGAGCCTATGGTTACAACCACTTTGTCAATCCATCTCGTCAAAGGTCTTTCTCATGATCACTGCCCCCCTGATTTACCAAGCATGATGTCCTTTTCCAGGGATTGTTCTCTCCTGATCACAGTACATGAGACAAAGTTTTACTACTCTTAGTTTTAAGAAGCATTCTGCTTGTACTTTCTTAAGACAGATCTGTTTGTTCTTTTGACCTGCCACGATAAGCTCCATATTCTTTGTCAGCAATATAAGTCAAGTGCATTGATTCTTCGTCAGCCTTTCTAATGCAATGTCCAACTCTTCCATGCATACAAAGCAGTTGGAAATACTATAGCTTGGGTCAAGTGCATATTAGTGCTCAAAGTAACCTCCTCGCTTTCTGACAGTTTAAAGAGATCTAGTGCAGCAGCTTTACCCAATGGAATGCATCATTCTCTTTGCTGCTGCTTCCGTGAGTGTTTATAATGAATACAAGATAAAATCCTTGCCAACTTCAATCTTTTCTCCATTTATGATGATGTTACCTATTTGTCCAGTAGTAAGGATTTTGGTTCTCTGTACATTGAATGATGATCCATATTGAAGGCTATAATTCTTTATTTTCATTAGCAAGTACTTCAAGTCCTTTTCATTGTCAATAAATAAAAGTGTTTAATCAGCCTTTCTTAGTTAATTAATAAGCCTTTCTTCAATCCCGATGCTAAATTCTTTATATAATTCAGCTTCCCTAAATATTTTCTCAGCATTGATATTAAGTACATATAATGAGAGGATACAAGTCTGACATAAAACTTTCTTGATGTTTAAGCTATGCATTATTTCCTTGTTCTAGTCCCACATTTACTTCTTGATATACAGATTCTACATCACAATGAAGTATTCTGTAATTCTTAACCTGCTCAAGCCTATCTATAGTTTTTGTCCACACAGTTGAATGTCTTTGCATAGTCAGCCAAACTCACAAAAACATTTTTTTTGGTAGTATCTACTTTCAGCCAAGATGCATCTGACATCAGATATCCTTTGTTCCATGTTTTCCGTAATCCAATCAGAATTCCTGGCAGTTTCCTGTCATTGTACAGCCTCTACCATTGTTAAAATATCTTCAGGGAACTTTTACTTGTATGTGATCTAAATGATATTGTTCTATAATTTGCACATTCATTTGAGTCACCTTTATTTATAAAATGGATTGGCCAGAGAGCTCTCTTTCAAAATTCTTGACAGAATCAAATGAGTGCCTCCAGTGCTTCATTAGCATGTCGAAACATTTCAATTTGTATTTTGTCAATTCTTGGAGTCACTTTTTTTTTTGCTAATGTCTTAGTGTATATCGAACATTGCTTCAATATCATTGCTTCTTGATGATATATTATATCTTGAAATGGTTGTATGTCAATGAGTTCTTATTGGTACCATGATGGTGCATTCTTTCCATCTTCTTTTGATTCTTCTTGAATATTTCAATATTTTGAAGATAGAATCTTTCAATGTTGTAATTGAAGGTTTGATTTTTGGTTGGAAAGTTATTTCAGCTTAAAAAGCTCAAAGCATGCTCTTCCTTCTTGGTTTTCCAACTCTAGGTCTTTGCACCCTTCATTATAATCTCAAGCTGCCCTTCAGAATTTTCTTTTCAGTTTACTATCACTTCACTATTTCTTCCTTTTTCCTAGACTAGGATTAAAAGCAAGTTTTTTAATCTCTTCTGACATCCATTTTTATCTTTTCCTTCGTTCTTACCTTTTGCTTTCTTCATGAATGATGTTCTTGGTGTCTTATCCCACCTAATCTAGTCTTTGGTCATTACTGTTCAATGCAGCAAATCTGTTCTTGAAAATTCTTAAAATTCAGGAGTCATAAACTCAAATTTCTGTTTCCTCTTGTGACCTTGTTTTAATTTTCTTCAGCTTTAACCTGAACTGACATATTAGCAATTGACCATCAGTTTTATAGTTGGACTCTGGTCTTGTTTTAGCTGCCGATCTTCATTTGTTTCATCATCTCTTCCCACAAATATAGTTAATCAGTTTCTGTTTATTGTATCTGGAGAAGCCCACATTTGTATTTGACTTGTTGTAGGAAAAAAAAAGATATTCATGATGAAGTCATTGCTCTTGCAAATTTCCAGTTCATGTTTATCACTGTGGCCATATTTTCAAAGTAATTTCCCTTTGTCTTTGTCTCCAACTTTGGCACTCAGATCTGTGATAATTGCCAGTGTACCTTGATTGCTAGCTCAACCCAATTCTAATTGAAGAGGTTGGTAAAATTCTTCAATCTTGAGCTTAACTGAATAGTGTATACCTTTGAATCATAGTTTAATCCACTGGATTTTCTTGTAAGTGAATACTACCCTATTATAGATTGTACTTCTAGATGAATCTTGAACATTCTTTATGAGGAAGATTAGAACATTACTCTTCTTGTATTTGTCAGTCTCAGCAAAACAAACCATAATATTTTCTGATTAAAAATGGTCAATATGAATTCATTTCAGCTCATTGACACCTAGAATATTATTCTTCATGCATCCATTTCATTTTTTAAAAACATTTTACTGGAGGCTCATACAACCCATCACAATGAATACATGCATGAATTGTATGCAGACTACATTTGCACATTTGTTGCCATCATCATTCCCAAATCATCCTCCTTCTACTTAGGACCCTGGTATCAGCTTCCCATATTTCTGCTCCCTTCCCACTACTCTTCCCTGCCTCATGAACCCTTAATAATTTACAAATTGTTATTATTTTTCATTTAGTACACTGTCTGATGTGTCCCTTGGTCCACTTCCTTGTTGTCCATACCCCAGGGAGGAGGTGATACGTAGATCCCTGTAATTGGTTTCCCCTTTCTACTCCACCCTTTCTATATCACCACTGATCCTGAAGGGATCATCTTTCCTGAATTACCCATGTTTTCAGCTTCTATCTGTACCAGTGTACATCCCCTGGTCTAGCTGAATTTCTAAGGTAGAATTAGGATCATGGGTGGGAGGAAACATTTAAGAACTAGAGGAAAGTTGCATATTTCATCATTGTTACATTGTATTTGACTGGCTTATCCCCCCCTTGCAACTATCTGTAAGGGGATGTAGCTTCACCTATTGATGAGCTTTGGGTCCTCAATCTGTACTCCCCTTCATTTATAATGATATAATTTTTAGTTCTTTGATGCCTGATACCTGATCACTTCGATACCTTGTGGTCACACAAGCTGGTGTGCTTCTTTCATGTGGACTTTTTTGTTTCTGAGCTAGATGGCCCCTTGTTTACTTTTAAGACTTTAAGACCCCAGACACTATATCTTTTGATAGCCAGGCATCATCAGTTTAGTTCACCACATTTGCTTATGCACAGATTTGTTGTCAGCATTCACATCAGGAAGGTGGGCACACAGTGTAATGATTTTTAGTTCCTTCAAGCCTGATAACTGATCCCTTTGACATCTCATGGTCACAGAGTGGTGTGCTTCTTCCATGCAGGCTTTGTTGCTTCTCAGTCGCTCATTTACTTTCAAGCCTTTAAGATCCCAGATGCTACATCTTTTGATAGCTGTGCACCATCAGCTTTCTCCACCACTTTTTCTTATGCATACATTTGTGTTCAGTGATCGTGTCAGGAGGGTGAGCGTCATGGAATGATGATTTAATAGAACAAAGTGTTCTTGCATTGAGGATGTACTTGTGTGGAGGCTCAATGTTTATCGGATGTCTTAATGCTAATTCTATAAGTATATGCCCATAGATCTGTTTCCCCATACCCATATATAAATATAATCACCTATGTACATGCCTATATTTAGACATTTATAAATTCCCTTTACTGCCCAGTTCTTTCCTCTAGTTCCTTTGACTTTCCTCTTGTCCCACTATGATGCTCAGTCTCCATTTGGGTTTCAGTATTTTCTGTCTGTTACATTATTCTTGATCAATCCCTACCAGGCCTCTCACACCCACCTTGTCACTGATTTTGAACCACCTGTTCTTCCCTTATCTCTGGGTTAGTCAACACCACTTCTTTCCTCCTTCCTCCCCATTTCCTATGTCTCCCTCAGAAACATCAGTCCCATTGTTTTCTCCTCCAGACTGTTCATCTAGCCTATCTTATCTAGATAGACCTGAACAATATGTACAAAAAACAAGGCATCCTAAGATGAATGGACCAAAGAAAATAAAATGATAACAACAACAAAACCAATGTCCATAAAGTATATATAAATAAGTAAAATAATAATAATAATAATAAAATAAAAACCTGTAAATAATTCAAGGTCTGTTTGTTGACCTCTAGGAGCATCCATTTCATTTTTGTCAACTGCTAATTTTCCTTGAATTAATGATTTGTGTGCTTTAGGTTATGATTATTAACAGATGTTTGCAAGTATTTCTTCTCATTTTTGAACAATGGTCCAGTAAATAAAGGTCCTGAGACTTTATTCCCCAAGAATTTTCTCCATCCATATAATTATGGTTGGATTTACGTTGAGAAGGCAGCTCTGCTTGAGTCATATTTTGAGGGTTTCTGACTTGATCAGCTCATATTATGACACTATCTATGAAAATGCTCTTCTATTCTTGAGGTTTTCAATATTAAACAATGTCTCCATGCTATTTGTAAGATTTACAGTGGTTTTTTCCTCTGAATTGGACAGCTCATGCATTTCTTGTAGGTTGTTCTCAATCCAGAAGCTCTTCTGAAATGTGTTCACTTTTGGTGACTCTGTTGGTATTTGAAATACAGGTGACATAGCTCCCAGCATCACGAAAACATATTAGCCACCACAGTATGACAAACAGACAGAAAAATGATGCTGAAATGTCATTAGTCCACATTATTTAAGATTAATGATCAAAGCTATATATTATGTTGATTGCTGGTGAAAATTTTCTAGAATAATTGTTGTTTGATAACCTGAAATCAATGTCAGCTCAGCTACAGTGAGTACTGCAGTATTGTCATGGGGGTTGGCACACCTGATGTCCTTCCGCTTTGCTAGTGAGAAGGAACATCCAACTCTATATCAGCCTAAAGATGATTTCTGTGAGATAGAGCTGAGCTAGACCTCCATTGTCCAGTTTTCTTTTTCTTTTTTAAATCATTGTAATAGAGGCTCATACAATTCGATTCACAATCCACCCATCCATCCACTGTGTGAAGCACATTTGCACATTTGTTGCCATCATCATATTCAAAACATTTTCTTTCTACTTGAGGTCTTGGGATCAGCTCATTTTTACCCTCCCTCTGCCACCCACACTCAAGAACCCTTGTTAATTTATAGATTATTATTATGATTTCCTGCCTTACATTGACCAGGGTCTCCCTTCACCCCCTTTCTGTTGTCCATTCCCCTGGGAGGGGCTTTAGGTAGATCATTGTGATCAGTTCTTCCTTTCTGCCCCACACCTTCACCTTCTTCTCCTGGTATGGCTACTTCCAATATTAGTCCGGAGGGGGTTATCTGCCCTGGATTCTCTGTGTTTCCAGCTTTTTTCTGTACCTGTGTGCATGCTCTTGTCTAGCCAGATTTGTCAGTTAGAATTGGGGTCTTGAGAGTTGAGGGGGGTGGGGAGAAAGCATTAAAATAAAGGAAAGTTGTATGTTTTATCAATGCTATATTGCACACTGACTGGTTCATCTCCTCCCTGCGACCCTTCTGTAAGTGGATGTCCAATTGTCTATAGATGGGTGCTGGGTCTCCACTCCACACTTCCCCTCATTTACATTGATAAGATTTATTGTTCTGGGTCTTTGATGCCTGACACTTGATCTCATCATCACCTCATGACCACACAGGCTGATGTACTTCTTCCATGTGTGTTTTGTTGCTTCTCAGCTGATGATCACTTGTTTATCTTCAAGACTTTAAGACCCCATTCACTATATCTGTTGATAACCAGGCAGCATCAACTTTCTTCACAACATTTGCTTATGCACCTGCTTTTTCTTCAATGATTGTGTCAAGAAGGTGAGCGTCATGGAATGCTGGGTTAATAGAACAAAGTGTTCTTGTGTTGAGGGAATCCTTGAGTAGAGATCCATTCTCCATCTGCTACCTTAAGACTAAAGATATTAATATATGCATATTGATTTATTTCCCCACCATCATATACAAATATATTTACTCCAATCTTTTTTTATCTTAATCTTTCATCTAGCTTCCTTCCCATGACTCCATATTTCCCTACTAGATTTGATAATCCTTTAAAATGACCTCATTGAACTCACAGACAATACTCATCATTATGTTCTTTTACTACAGAATTTAAGAGATTAAATCAGGATCAGAAAACATGAGGGCCACTTTGGTTCCAACTCTACTTTTCAAGCAATGTTAGCAGGCATGTTTCTATGGTCCTGTACATCTCAGTCATGCAGTCCCTTGGCATCTCTAATGCTCATGCAAGTGATAAAAAGGAGATTTGCCACAGATAATAGCACTGATATATATTCAAAGGGCACCCCATTCTGCAAACCACTCCCTGCTGGAAGACTTTCAGTTTGCTGATCTGCAGGCTAGAAAGCTTGCTGCTCTGTTTCATGGTTTTGTTAGGTTCCTGTGCTCTGTCCACTGTCTCAGTGCTGTCACTTCTGATGTCTGTGCCACTCTGGCAGAGATTCCATATGTGTTCTGCTGTTGGCTCTTCTTTCTTGATAGTTGCTGGATTCTCATTATCTGCTTCTGAGGTGGCTCACTCTTCATGGAATAGAAAAACTATTGAATTGCCCAGTTAGAATCTCTGGGTGGGGGTTTCAAAGACCGTGGACAGAAGAGCCATACCAAGTCATTTCACTTTGCTGCAGTAATCAGTTTTTGATCTCTATTTGCTATTACTTATTCTCAGAATAATGATAAGAAAGACATTCTGCCAGCTTGAAACACATTTTTCTGCCAGAATCAATGAAATAGATCTATATGCATGTATTTGTGACTTTAGTATTCAGGTAGCAGATCGACAATGAGTCTCTACTCAAGGACTCCCTCAGGACAAGAACACTTTTTTCTGCTAACCCAGCATCCCCGATGCACATCTTCTTGACACAATTGCTGAAGGAAAAGCAGGTGCTTATGTAAATGTAGTAATGATAAGAAAGATATACTACCAAGATGGAACACATTTTTCTGCCAGAAGCAGCGATGCTCCTTCAAATCAAGGGAATCGTATCAATAGCACATCAGACAAGTTTTGTTTTCTTTTTGTCTGGCTGAAAGAGGGTGCTACAATATACAGCACCCCAAAGCCTAGTCCAACAGTCATATTCATCATGTTGTCTTCGATGTTGACATTATCTCTTTTCTTTTGTCATGATGCATTTGCTTTGTAAAGGGCAGAATTAGTGCTGGATGCTACTCCCCAAGTTAAAATCAGGATGTGGCACAAATGGAAATCCCAAAGTATCTCAGAAGCAAGGGGCCAGGAAGGAGGGACAACTCAAATTTAAATGTTTTATAAATACCTTTACTAAAGTCTTAAATGGGAGAAAGACAAGATAGAAAATAAATTACCTGGGCAAGCAAGACCATCAGTATGAGTCCATAATGGTGTTCAAAGGATTCATCGTCATGTGGCCATGACCATTATAGAGAGAAAGAAAACAAAGGAAACCCTTACAGGGCCATGAGTAATGGCAGATGAATTCATCACTGTCACAGGTAACACTACAGAAGGGGAAGAGTGACCATAACTGGGATGCATACACTGTTGCAGATTAGACAGGTTTACAGAATTGATCCTGAGACCTTCTAATCACCTAGGTCTGGTATGGCTCTAGCCTATGGGGCCCTGGTATACCAAATTTTAATAAGCAAACACCCACATATGTCCCTGAGGGCAAGGTTACTCCTCCTGACCTGGCTCTAAAGGCAAACAAACGATTTCTATCCATTGGATTCCTACTCACAGCAACGCTATCAGACCAAGAATGGACAGCCTCATCTTTTTCTTATGGAGGGATTGGTGGGTTCCAGTAGCTAACTTTGAAGGTGGTAATTCAATTGTGAGTTCATTTTCCCACCAGGGCTCTTTCATGAGCTGACTCCAAAGCTCAAAACTCATTGCTATGGAGCTGATTCAAAACGCATAATGACCCTGGAGGACAGTATAGAAACTGCCCTATAGGTTTCTGAAACTGTAACTCCTTACAAGAGTACAAGGCTCATCTTTCTCCGACACAATGGACTGGTTTTGAACTGCTGACCCTGTGATTAGCAGTCCAATGCTTAACCCACTACTCCATAGAGCTCCTATTCTAAAGCACAGGTAATAATCTGCTATCAAAACAGCCTTTGGATCAAGCTGGACTAATACCCAGAAACAACTCAGTGAATGTGGACTGTATATCAAGACGCAAAATGGAGTTAGGGGTGTTACTATAAATTATAGCCATCTACAAACAATTTAAGTTGTAAGATATACAAAACCAATTTTTTCTATAGTCACCAGCAATCCAGCAATAAATTATTTGCTTTAGAGTGATGGGTTGTTTCCTTGCCCTCAAGATCCCCCAAAAAGTACACAAGAGCTAGCACCCCCAAACCAGGGACCTGCCCAAAGGACGATGGAGTGCATTGGTAGTGGAGAGCTTTGCAAAGACCTCAAATAAAATGGATTTTTCTTCAAATATAGTTATATTCACCTGTAATTCATATACCCTCTACTTACCAACAATATTAATAATTATGCAATTTCACAATTTCATAATAGTTTCTCCTTTCTCATACTCATTAGCTCCCCCTTTCCCCTCCAACCTCCCCTGGCATGCCTCTGTGTCATTATTAATCCAGCTGCAGTCTCTGTGGATTTGCCTATCCTGTATTTCATATACAGAACTTAATGCAAACAAAGATCATGTGAGGATGTGAAAGACGAATACTTCAAACCCAGAAAGAAGCAGCAAATGCAAATGCGAGGCCCCTGAGCTAGGACTACCAGAAAGCTCAAAGGGACCCACGTGGCTTTAGTACACAGAGTAATGGCAAAGTGAGTAAATAAAGACATCCCGAGCTGTGATGGGATCCAGCTCTTGTGAGACTCTTTAGACCACAGTAAGTACTCCAGTCTTCAACTTAATGGCCGATTCACAATGCTATTCCCTGGATTCTCGAAAGATATAAATGTGGCGACAAGTGTTTTTAGAATTGACATATTGTATTATTTGAAAGACAGAACAACTGCTTTTGAATCTGACTTCAGGTCTACGCGAATGAACCCAGGAAATGTTAGAAGTCTGTGCTGACTTTTTTACTGGAGTAAAACTCAGGAAAGCACTGCTGTTTAGGAACAGTAATGAGAAGCAGTAGAGAGAGTCTAGAGATGTGAAGCCTCAAAGTGCTGGCCGAGGCATTGAGAGACTCCACACACAGGAAATACAAGTTTAAAAAGCCTTTGAACAACTAAGGCCCATTAAAGCTCAGCCCAGTGTCCATGATCAGATTAAGGGTGTGGTCTAGCTCAGAAACTAAGGGCTTCCTTGTAAGTACCATTCTAATAGAAGATGCCTGGAACAAGGAAGCCAGGAAGCCAACCAACACTGTGTGTATCAGGATGAGGAAAAAAGGTGGGTTCGTTTCAAAGTCTGGGTGCCTTGAAGTCAACCAAGACTGGGGCGCCTGCGCCACATGCACACACCCACACACAAAGTGAAAGCCACGCAATTCAAAGTTTTCTTTCTTTTTTAATCGTTTTATTGGAGCTCATACAACCCATCACAATCCATACATGCATATCCGTGTGTTAAGCACATTTGTACATTTGTTGCCATCCTCATTTTCAAAACAATTGCTTTCTACTTGAGCCCTTGGTATCAGTTCATTTTTGTCCTTGCCTCCCCCACCCTCCATCTCACAAGAACCCTTGATAATTTATGAATTATTGGTATTTTTCATATCTTACTGATTGATGTCTCCCTTCACCCACTTTTCTCTTGTCTGTCCCCCTGGGAGGAGGTGATATGCAGATCACTGTGATCAGTTCCATCTTCCTCACCCACCTGCCCCTTACTGTCCTCATTTGGCTACCACTCTTCATATTGGACGTGAGGGGTTTATCTGTCCTGAATTCCCTGTGTTTCCAGATTTTTATCTCTCCTAGTGTATATACTCTGGTCTAGCCAGATTTGTAAGGGAGAGCTTGGGTCACGATAGTGAGGGGGTCAGAAGCATTAACAAGCTAGAGAAATGTGCATGTTTCATACAACACACTGCCTACTAACTGATTCTTCTCTTCTTGTCTCCTTTCTGTAAGGGGGTGTCCAATTTCCTACAGATGGGTCTCCATACTGCACTCCTCCACTTCATAATGACAAATGTTTTTTTTTTGTTCTGGATCTTTGATGCCAAATACCTGATCCCATCGACACCTCATGGTCACACAAGCTGGTGTGCTTCCTCCATGTGTGCTTTGTTGCTTTTCAGTTAGATGGCCCCTTATTTATCTCCAAGCTTTGCAATCCCCAGTTTCTATATCATTTGATAGCCAGGCACCATCAGCTTTCTTCATCACATTTGCTTATGAACTTATTCTATCTTCAGCAATTGGGTTGGGAAAGTGAGCATCATAGAATACCAGGTTATTAGAACAAAGTATTATTGCATTGAAGGGATAATTGAGTAGAGGCCCAATGTCCATCTGTTACCTTGATACTTAACCTATAAATATATGTACATAGATCTATTTCCCTTTCATTATGTATAAATATATTTACATATGTACATGCCTGTGGTTAGACCTCTATCAATTCCATTTGACTCTAGTTCTTTCCTGTATGTCCTTTTTGCTTTCCTCTTGTCCCACTATCATATGCGGCCTTCACTTGGATTTCCATAATACCTCTCAAACACATTGCCCTTCACCAAGGCCTGCCAGGCATCCTATGCCCTCCTCACCATAGGTTTTTAGATCGCTTGTTGTTTCCTTGTCCCTGAGTTTGTCAACACCCACTTCCTTCCCCTCCGTTTACCTCCATCAAATGTCCTTCGTCCAGAACCCTCGGTCCAGTTGTCTTCTCTTCTGGATTGTTTACCCTGCCTATCTTATCTAAATAGACACAATGCAAAGTTCTCAATGAAAGTTTATTACCAAACAAATTATGAACTTCAGGCACAAAATGCAGTCTAAGAATGAATATGTTCAAGAGGGGTCTTTTTAGAGCAGTGGAACTATTCTTTAAGATACTACAGTGGTGGATCTTGAACATGACACTCTTGTCAATGTCTCATAGTGCTGTACAACACAGTGAACCTTACTGTAAACTGTAGTCTGTGGTTAATGAGAATGTACCAATATTGGTTCATTTGGTGTTAAAACGGGGTACAGTGGAATTCGAGATATCGATAATGACAGAGTTCTTATGCTACAAGGGGAAGGAGTATCCTGGAAACCTTTGCCATCTGTAATTCTTCTGTACACCTAAAACTTCTCCTAAAAATGAAGGCTATTTAAAAAATAAAGCAAAAAAGGCAGTATCGGTATCAATCTGTCTCAGGTTCCATGTTGAAATCTGGGAGTGTTGACAGTATAGTGCCTACACACATTGGCCTTTGACATGGATGCCGTGAATGAATGAGCCTTCTGGTTTTCTCTTTCCTGTGAGGAATGGATGCTTGGGATGAATCACAAAACAAATAGTTGGTACAGAAGAATAGACTAGGATCGATGTTCATAATGGACGTTTCTTTCTTCCTGGCCATGTCCACACAGAGTACTTTTCTGTCCTTTCAATAATTAAGAGGAGCCATGTGATGGCATTCTTGCCACTGAGTTATGTGTACAGAAACACTGAATGTTGCTTCTGTGTCTGCTGAGAAAAAATTTTTTCTGTGGTCTTACAGTTTCAATTGTCACATTGCTAATAAAACGAGCTTTCAAGATAAATTCATAAGCCAGGTGAGGAAATCCATACCACAAGAGATAAATGTACAATTGAGGAAAAGCTCAGATTATATTTCTGATATCTAATAATCTATATGACTTTTGCATCAGCTGAGTCATGTTGGAAAGATTTTCTTTAATGATTCTGTACCTTCTTTACTTACTCATGGCAAGAACTCAGGGAATTTCTCTCATGTGTTTGTTAGGGAGTGAGAGTAGAAAAATAAAAACAAAGTAAAAAATAGTGTCCTAACCCTATTATGTAGTGTACATATTGCTAAGAAAAAGCCATTGAAAATTTAATGAATTCTAAGTGGTGACTGGTGTGGTATGTTTTGCAATATATGCAATGTGATTTCCTTATATAACTTTCATATCACTGATCTAAAACTTTTCGTACTAAGAAAATGGCTGAGCCCCAGTGGCGTCGTGGTTGTGCATGGGTGTGACTGCGGCCTACTGGGAGGGAGGTTCAAATCCAGCAGCAGTTCCACAGGAGCAAAGTTTGGGCCTCCTACTCCCACCACCAGAGGTCAGTGATGCCAAAAGAAAAAAGAAAGAAAGAAAATGTGCACACTTAAATGTGCCAGACATGACACGGATCCATATGCAAATGGTAAATCCAAAAACTAATAATAGTCAACAAAGCTGGATCGAGGAAGCCAAAAGCAAACTATTGACTCTTGAGCTGATTCCAACTCTTGGCAGCCCCATGTGTTTGAGAGGAGATGGTACCTCAAAGGTTTCCAATGATTATGAACTCTTGAAGAAAGTAGTAGGTATTATTCATAGCATATAATATCAATATTTAGCAAGAACTTCAATAAGACAAGTTAGTCTGCTTTTCAAAAATACAATTAGTTGTATTCCAAAAAGCAAACTCTAAAGATTTTTTTTGACCACACTTCGTAGATTATGTTAGTGGTTTAGAAGTGGAAGAAAAAAGACTCAAAATATTTGAATAATTGAAAAATAATTCTATATATTCTCAGCATAGATTTGAATGGAGAACTGATGCCATGGGATTTGAAAAAGCTGGTGGAAACAATGCAATTTAAAGATAATGGAATTCCCTGGGAGGAGGTCCAGGTAGTATGGCAGGGGCGAGACCAAATCCAGGGCTACATATGGTAGCCAACTGGAGTAGGGGAACGGGGATGGGGTGGGGCAGGTGGTGATGTCTAGAGGGGGATTGGGGTACTAACCCACCAAAAGGGAGCATATTGTTTATATCTCCACAGGGAAAGATGGACCAAACTTAAACCTAGTATTCCAGGATGTGACTGCAGCATGACAGCATGGAGCAGGGAACCAGTGGAGGAGTCTGAGCGCCCAATCCCAAACCCAACTACGAGGACAGCCACCTCTCCCCTCAGGGGAATTTGCTTTGGAGGTCAGCTTGGGGAGTGAGATATGTCTGAGCAGAGCACATGAGAACAAATGAAGGGGGAGGAAGAGAAAATGGAGTGCATCCTGGTCCGTTGAGCCTTCAGGACAATATTCCCACTCAGACCATCCAATGCACAGAGAGGATCATATGGCCAGCCCCACTATGAAATACAAGCTTCCCTTGCTGACCCAAGACCCGCCAGGATCAACAATGGAGAAATGGGATGAGGATTATACCCCATCTGATCCAACCACGCCATGGCAAAACACTAAGGGTGTGAAAAAGAGCATGAAGTTCTCGATGAAATGCCAAGGACATACTTTGGGGCCAGAGACTGGCATCCCATCCTACTCAACCAGGGGACATCCTGGAGGTCAATGAGGAGATCCTGAATTATTTACAGGTTTTTATATGATTACTACTTTTTTTACTTATTTACATGTATGTGTGTATATATGTATGTATGTATATATGTATATATATAACATTGGTTTTTTTGTTGTTATCATTGTTTTATTTTCTTTGGTTGCTTCATCTTAGGACGCCTTTTTTGTACATATTTTTATCTCTACAGGTCTATCTAGATAAGATAGACTGAATGAACAGTCAGGAGGGAAAAACGATGGGACTGATGGTTCTGGGAGGGTCATGGGAAATGGGGAGGAGGGGGAAAGGAGGTGGTGCTGACCATCCCAGGGATAAGGTAAAAACAAGTGTATCAAAATCAGTGACAAGGTGGGTGTGAGAGGTCTGATAGGAATTGATCAAGAGTAATGTAAAGAGAAAAAGTACTGAAACCCAAATGAAGACAGCATGATAGTGGGACAAGAAGAAAGTCAAAGGAAATAGAGGAAAGAACTGATGGGTAAGGGCATTTATAGAAGTCTAAATACAGGCATGTACAGAGGTGAATACATTTATCTATGAGGGTCGGAAAATAGATCAATGTGCATATATTTACAGGGTTAGGATTAGGACAGCAGATGGGCACTGGACCTCCACTCAAGTACTTCCTCAGTTCAAGAACATTTTGTTCTATTAAATTGGCATTCCATGAGGTGCACCTTCCTGACACTATCAATGAAGACAAATGCGTGCATAAGCAAATGTGGTGAAGAAAGCTGATGATGCCTGGCTATCAAAAGATATAACGTCTGGGGTCTTAAAGGGTTGAAAGTAAACAAGCGGCCATGTAGCTTGGGGACAGATGGGGACCCAAAGCCCATCAATAAGTGAAGCGACATCCCCTTACAGGGTTGCAGGGAGGGGATGAGCCAGTCAAGGTGCCGTGTAGTAGCGATGAAATATGCAACTTTCCTTTAGTTCTCAAATGCTTCATCTCACCCACTATCATGATTCTAATTCTACCCTACAATCCTACAGCTAGACCAGGAGATGTACACTGGAGCCAGAAACATGGGGAATTTAGGATAGATGATTCCTTCGGGATCGGTGGTGGGAGTGGTGATACCAGAAGGCTGGAGGGGTGGTGGAGTGGAAGGGGAGAACCAATTTCAGCGATCTACATATAGCCTTCTCTCCCTGTGGTATAGAAAATGGGGATGTGAGTGAAAGTACATATAGGACAGTGCATGATATGAAAACGTAATAGCAGTTTGTAAATTATTAAGGGTTCATGGGAGAGGCATAGTGGGGAGGGAGGGGGAAGATGGGGAGCTGGTACTAGGGGCCTAAGTGGAGGGAGAATGTTTTGAGAGTGACGATGGCAACAAGCATGCAAATGTGGTCTGCATACAACTGACATATGTATTGATCACGATGGGAGCTGTATAACCTCCCAATAAAATGATTTAAACAAAAAAAGGATAATAGAATTCTTTCATGAATTTTTTAAAGCTCCCTTTGTGTGTTAAAATAATTATTGCTAAGGATTCTTTGAATTATGAAAGCATTCCAAGTGTAATGCTTTTTTTCTAGTAAAATGATTCACAATCAGATTATTTTTAAAAGAAAAGACAAATCCATAAAATTTTAGGTTAAACCTAAGTAACTCTGCCATAATGTGATCATCACTTTAAAAATTCCATTGTGTGTAATATTAAAAAGAGAACTGTCATCTAGAATAATAACAAAAAAAAGTTTGGATAATTCTTGATTAACAAATTATTTTATACCTCTCAAAATTTTAAATTCTTAAGTTTTGAAACTATCTTAGGAAATACTCATATACTGTTGATGCTGTTGATCAACATGGACTGCTAACCACTATTCAACAGTTCAAACCCATCTTCCACTCTTTAGGAGAAATATGAGGCTATCTGCTAGTGTGTGTTTGATTTACGTCCTTGAAAACCCTAAATTATAGCCCCAGAGACTGTATACATTGCTCTTATCAGACTGAGTCATCTCCATAGCAGTACATTTGGTATTTGGGGTTTAAAATTCCTTTGTAAATAAAAGCAACCTCATTAGATGACTTTCCTAAGGTTGCACAGAAATTTTCTACCAAAGTCTCTATGTCCCTATCATGTATCTATATGTCTGTGTGTCATCTATCTATCTATCTATCTATCTATCTATCTATCTATCTATCTATCTATTCTATCTTAATATACAACTCACCCAAATATGAAGTACATAGAATTTGAGGGAGAAAAAGAATTAGTCCCCTATGGAAAATATACATTCCTTTCTCAAACAAGTAATTTTCTTTGACAATGAAACAGGAACTTGAATAGTTTATGGATAATGAAATCTAAGCTGGCTGGAGGAATGCTAGTGCCAAAAAGAAATTCAAACAGTTTCAAATCCATGTTTAATCATCCATCAATCCAAATGCAAGTATTTGTGGCCATAGGGATTGAATTCCAACCAGATACATAGTTAAAGATAATGAAATAGAAGGAAAAAAATGACCTCAGAAGAAGGGGGGGTATAAAAGAGGATATGCTTATAGAGTTCACAGATGTGGGCTTTTTTTCTTGCCAAGAACATGCCTTCCAACAACAGGATAAGCCTAGTGATGTTCGTTGTCACAGAAATCACTTGGAATTAACTTATCAGTTGAGCCAACAGGAGGAATTAGATCAAACAAATTTTGATCTAACATTCATCAAATAGCTGAATTGGATCCAGAATGACAGTATTATCTTTGTTTGCCAAGCTGTCACTCACAAAATTAAAAAGATATTAAGAGCATGCATTCTGTAATCATTTTCTTAATAAAAGAAAGTATATATATATACATATATCTATATCATATCTATCATCCACAGAACAAGTTTAAATAGTGGATCTCATTGAAAATCTAGAGGAAATCTTTTAATTGCTATTACGGAACACTTTCTTTTGAAGGTCACCTCAAAGGAAAAACATGGGTGATAGGTGTCACACTTTCATGCTTTTTCTTTATCTTATGCCAGGTGGATTTCCCTGCTGGAAAGGCTGACACTTCTGTTCATTGAAAACCAGAACATTTTGGAAAATGAGATTAATGTTTAAAACCAAAAGATGGACCTGGTTTTGTGTTAGTTATTATTGAATCAATTTCTTATATTTCAAGGAGTAATTGAAAAGAAAAAACCTTAAATACTCATTGTAAAGTCCAATCATTTGAATCTCAAGTGGTTTATCGAAGCATATGCTTTCCTTATAGCCTAACATCATCAAATAGTAGTTCTATTAGCAGAAAGAGTATTTATTTGAGGATTATGCTTCATTGTTCTTAATAATAGGAAAGAAACACATCACAAGAAAAGGAAATAGAAAATCAAACCCTTATGTTCGCTATTCATATCTACAATCTTCCTCTACAAATATGCCAAGATCTAACCTAGTGCAACACTCCATCTCCTTTGGCCCGCTAACAAGTCATTCCTAGAAGTCATGGCATATTTAAATCATGTTATGGTGGTGCTGGGGACAGCCAGTTGTCGATTCATGATGTCAAAGTCTTTTAATATTGAAGAAAAATGACAAGTGCAATTTGAAGTTCAGTGACTATACAAGCTGGTGTTTAGAATTGAGTGATGTTGACAGTTATTCTCTAGTGGTTGTGCTCCTGAGCTTCGGTGGCTTCAAGGAAAAGTCTTACTGGGTCACAACTACAAAAACATCCAGAAAAAGCCTTCCTCTGCTATATCACACAGTAACCTGGCAGGTAGGAATTTCAGTCTGTCTTCTAAGCATTGTTCATGTGGTTCAGTGGTGCCTGGGGGCTCAGTGCATTTGCTAAATCTCCTTTGGTACCACATCAAGTCTTTTTGAGAGTTCCACTATCTTATCCTCCTAGGAGTCCAGTTTCCTTCCAGTCTCACTTTTGCCCAACAGTTCCAAGTTGGTGACTTTGAACTGAATTAACTATAAGGTAGCTTTCTGAGGTGCTTGAATTCTATTTCCTAAGACTGTGTATTGGTTGGGAATATTAAAAATAGGGTGGTTTTAATTTTCCTCAATTTAATCTTCCTCCTAAGCTAATATGTGTTAATTACTAAGAGCAAATAATTTAGAAATGAAAATTCTTAGGAAATACCACCATAGCCATGTCATCAAAGTCAACATCACTATATGTGAGATGTATCGATGTCACGTATTCTATGAAATAATGTGCAGAGAGTGTGAATGCATCACCTTTGTGGTATTTTTCCTCAAAAGTTCTGTCTTACAAATGTGCTAATGTTCTTGATAAAATGGATAAATGTTTGGATTATGAAAAGATTGTGCGAGTCCCCAATAAAATGACTTTTTAAAAGAATGCTATCTTTCATCTAATCATGAGAACATATTAGACAAACCAGAGTGATAGGGCATTCTTTAAAATAAATTTCCAGTACACTTCAAAATCTTCAAGAAAGGAAAAAGCATCACAGACTGGATACTAAGGAGACCTAAAATTGCATGTGCTATGGAAATCTACAAAAGATTTTCAACCAGACAGGCACATGAGTGAGTGTTTCAGGGATCTCTGAGAGTATCATTAGCCTCAAATTGCTAGAAGAACTTAAAGGACCTAGAGAAATTATTAAATTTACTATTACAGTTTATGACAATGAAATGGCACACTCAAATCAAGGGGGAAAAAAGGCAAATGGGGTAAAATCCAGGAAAAAAAAGGCACATGCTTGCAGGTGGACCTCCCAGCAGAGTCAAGGAAGTGAACCCTATCCTTAGCACCTAAATTTTTCATTAGGAGGCCATCATACATGCATGTACCATCCTCCTGAGTTACCTTCACTACTCATCTGACAGCGCTACCCAAAGCCATGTAACCAAAGTATCCAATAAATCACAAGGTTCACATAAATAATATAATCAAAATAATATAGCACTTCTAGTGGTGGGATTCCATTTTAACTATTACAAAATGATTTACCAAAAGATAGTTTATTTTTCAGAGAGTTACTATGTAAATAAGAATTATAAAAGAAGCACCCAATACGAGACTATAAGATGTAAAAGATCTTAATAAAAATAATATTAAATATTACCTGGCAAAAAAACTGTCAATATATTTCCATATTGCTTCTTGATTGATGTCCTCACTTTCAATTTTCTTCCTAAGTATCTGAGCATCATTAATTGTGTGATTTATCTTTAACCATATTTTCACTGTAGAGGTAGAATCCTCTCCCTTTAGAGGGAGGCCAATTAGACAATAGTCACTGTGTTTGATATATTAGAAACAGGCAACTTCTCTTCTATGAACATCTTGTTGTTCATCTTTGGAAAACCCCTTTCTACTTCTGCTGAACTTTTGCAAATCATTCTAACAATATTTTAAGCTTTTTGAACCCTTTCAGGAATTGCAAAATTCACTCCTTCTATCTTATGGGATAGTGAGCATTTGGGGCAAAATGCAAAGTTGAGATGAATGACAGCATGTCACCATCTTGTTTGGCATTGTTTCTCTTTATGTTATACATTAGTTTATTGAAGGAACAAACACGTGGGAATAAAAATGTATTTCAACAAAAAGATAATGACTTATGAAAAAATAAGCCTAGTGCTAATTTTTTAATACCTATGGACAGAATGAACATTATTATGGATGCTTAGAATACATTGCTTCTCAAATGAACATTAAAAAAGAAGTAAGGAATGTCAGCTTGTAATTTCCACATTGGGAAGTTACCCAGCCACTCACCTTAAAGAGAATCCTGATTGCAAAGGCCATTTTAACAACCAGTTTTGCCAAACTCAACAAGAAATCAAGTATCAGTTCTGCTAAACCCATGCAAACTGGCTGAATCCCACCATTGAATACCACTCCAAGTATCTCCAGGGCTCAGAGAGTATTCTCCAGGAGACTATCATGGATCAGTCTGGAAGACAGGCCTTGTCTAGGGATGTGCAAGGTTTGAGTGACCATGCCTGCTGAGTTCACTTTTCCCACTACTTAAAAACTAGCTCATTCTATATGCATCCATAGTTTAAGCAAGGCTGAGTGCTAATCTCTTAAATGATCATTGTACTGTGTTTGCATATTGTGTTAGAATGAGAGACAGAATGGTGGTTTCGATAGTTACCTCCAGTTCCAAAAGACATATCAAGTTTGTAGCAGTTACGAAAGTGCTAGTCTGGGTAACTAGGACACTAGGTTAGAAACTGCACTAATTTCACAGCAGCTGTGTAATTCTAAAATTACCTAGAAGTCATAATTCTAATATAAAACAGATGATACTAAATAAAATCTGAATCTCCAACTTTTCTATGGCAAAAAAGGACAATTTAGCAGCATTCTTACTTTCCCCAGTCGCAGGAATGAGTTACAGCGGAGGAGCACCTGTTTCAATGAAGCATGACCTTTTCCACAGACCTCACCAGTCTCCTGTATCATACCTGGCCGGATTCTAATGTTAATACAAACTTCTCAAACCCTGTTAGTCACTAAAGCAAAATCTATCATGTAGTCCCGTGACTGGTATTTCACTATTCTGAGGCAGAAACAATTGTGTTTTTTCCCACAAGATTGAAAGACTAAAGTCAGATGCTTACCTAAATTACCATGAAGTTGGGCACCTACTTCTACCCTATCTCAGAGAAGTTTTAGCAAGCACACAAGCCCCTCTAGAGTGTGTCTCTGAGTGAAAAGTTCCATCACAGAGCCCACTCCCTTCTCCTCCTGCCTCTCCTCAAACTGCTCAGAATTGACAGATGTGCCTCAAACATGAGTCATACAGTGTACTAGGGGAGTTGGCTTGCCTGTGTCCAATGCAAATGTGTTCTACCTGTGGAAGATAATGAGGATCATATGAAGTAGAATTTCTATTTGTGCTCTAGAGATAGTTAGGTTTCTACAAATGATTCACTCAGGAAGACATAAAGCAAAAAGATTTCCCCTATGTAATTTTTCTCTCATATTTCACTAACACTTTTTAAAATGTATGCTTTAATTCTGTCCTTCATAAAAATTCAATTTCTCACTGCATTAATCTTTTAAGAAATGAAACATGCAGTTTTATTTATGACAAGTGTCCTATGTGAGTATTAACAGTCTGCAAAATTTAGTAAGAAATGGCTATATAAGAATAGGAGAGGGGCGAGCCCTGATGGCATAAGTGGTTGGGCAGGACTGCGACCCGTGGGCTTGGCGGTTCAAATTCAGTGGCAGCTCTCAGGAGCAGTACTGGGTAGCTCCCACGACCACCAGAGGGTACTGATGCCCCCTCCCACCCAAAAAGAATAGGAAGAATACCCTCAGGTGCTGAGGGATATAAATATCTCCCCACCATTCTTTGCTTGTTTTAAAGCTCTTTGATGAAGGAAATTTGTTGATTTTGCACTTTCGGGAACGTCAGTAAGAATTAGCCAAACTTCAACTGCTGCCACTTGCAAAAAGTAAAGAATATCTACCCAGGTACATTTATGATCATACATTTGAGGAATTTTTCAACAGAAAGGAGAGCCAGAGACATATATACACATCCTACATGGAGGTTGTCATCGTTAGTATCAGATGACTTTGTTCTGATCACTATCACCAATCATCACAAAGGAACAAAGGGACACTTTTCTGCCTTCCAAATGACCTCTCTTACTATGTTCACTTGTATGGCCACAACTGTCATTCAGGTGTTGCTTTTAGGAATACGACTGTGGATGGATACAAGCTGAATATTCCTCTAAGATTTCACATGCAGGCAGGCAGATAGCTGGTATGGACAGTGTGTCAATGATAAGAATTCACTTATCTATTGCACAAATATTTATTGAACTCTGCTATTTGTCAGTATGTGTTCTTCCGGTGAACAACTTGGTAGGGCTTGATCAAAGGCAATGTAACCGAGAAGAATTATTGAAACCCAAACGAAGGTAAAGGAAATAGAGTAAAGAACGAGGAGGCAAAGGACATTTATAGAGATCTAAAAACAGGCATGTTCACATGTAAATCTATTTATATATAACAATAGGGAAATAGATCTATGTACATATATTTATAGATTAAGTATCAAGGTAGCAGATGGACACTGGGCCTCTCTCTACTCAAGTACTCCCACAATGCAAGAACACTTTGTTCTAATAATCCAGGACTCTGTGACGCTCACCTTCCCGACATTATCACTGAAGACGAAATGTGCACATAAGCCAATGTAATGAAGAAAACTGATGATGCCTGGCTACCAAAAGATATAGCATTTGGGCTTAAAGGCTTGAAGAGAAACAAGCAGTCATCTAGCTGAGAAGTAACAAAACTCACATGGAGGAAGCACACCAGCTGGTGTGATCACAAGGTGTCAATGGGATCAGATAGCAGACATCTATCTGATCTATCCAGAACAAAAAAATCATTTATCATTGTGAATGAGGGGGAGTGTGGCATGGAGAACCAAAGCCCATCTTTAGACAATTGAACACTCCCTTATAGAAGGATAAGAAGGAAGGGACAAGCCATTCAGGGTGCAGTGTAGCACCGAAGAAACATACAACTTTCCTCTCATTCTTTAAAGGCCCACACACACTATAATGACCCCAATCCTACCTTACAAATCTGACTAGATAATAACATGTACATGGATACAGATTAGAGCTGGAAACACAGGAAATCTAGGACATGTAATCCTTTCAAGATCAATAATGAGAGTAGTGATACCAGAAGGGTAAGGAGAAGTTGGGGGAGAAATGGGAATCCAATCACAATGGTCTACATATAACCACCTCCGTCGGGGGACAGAGAAAGGGAGACATTGATCAGTGAAAAAATATATAAATTCTCAAGGGTTCCTGAGGGAGGATGGTGCAAGGGAGGGAGAGGGGGGGCGGAATGAGAAATTGATACCAGGGACTCAAGTAAAAAGCCAATGTTTTGAAAATGACAATGACACCGAATGCATAAATGTGCTCGACAGAGTGGATAGATGTATGAATTATGATAGAGCTTTATGAGCCTCCAGTAAAATGATTTTTAAAGAAATGATATTAATAATTAATTGCAATGCCAGGCACTTCGCGATGGAAATCTCATATACTATTTCATTTAATCTCCCCAACTCTTCTTTAGCAGGTTGTTCTTTATGCCAGGTAACCCCATCATCCCAAACACAGAGGAAATGAGTTGTAGGACTCGAGATTTGAACTCAGCTCTATTTCCAAGTGTTGTTCTGAGCTATGATTAGCCCTCGGGCCGCTAACCCAATTTGGTGGTCCAAACTCACCAACCACTCCAAGGGGAAAGAATGAGACTGTCTACTCCCAGCAAGATTTCGAGTGTTGTAATCCAAGATGAGTTGGAATTGACTTGATGGCAGTGGAATTCTTGGAGACGAGTTTCTGTCAGAATAACCTTCACTTGCGCCACACTTGGCTCGTCATATCCATCCATTCCCGCTCCAGTCACACCTTCTCCTCTGAACTTCAGAAACAGCCATTTTGAAGCACCACATGTTGACCTCCTTATTACATAGAGGAAGGACACTGAGGTTTAGGGTAAATGTGTAGGCGTCAAACTTTAGTTTGCATCAGGAGCCACTGGAGGGTATGCTAATCCAGAAATTGATTCCATTCCCAGATGGGTATAGGCAATAATTTCGGAAATTCCCACCCCAAAATAAATTTCCAAATTTACCGCTTTCGAGTTGTTGCTATCCCATTGAGACCTTATAGGACACGGTAGAACTGCTCCTGTGAGTTAATGAGATTGTAGCTCTAATGGAGTCAAAGTCCCGACATCTGAGGGGCCGGTGGATGCAAACTGTTGATCTTGTGGTTAGATTTCCATCTCATAACCACAATGCCAACTGAGCTCCAGTTTGCAGAAGGTCATCAGAATTTACATTTCTAACAAGTTCTAAATGCAGCTGTTGCTGTTGGTCAGGGGGACACTCTTTTAGAAACTATGAATTAAGCAACTTGGCCAAATCTACTCAGCCAGGAAATAGTCAAATGTACAGGGTACGTGGGGCGTCCAACACTAACATTCTTAACAATCACTAATACTATTTTACCTCTTTCCTATCCGAAGGTTGATGATGAATAAAAATCTTTGGCACATAGCATATTTCATAGTGCTTACTGGTTTATTTCCTGTCTCTCTAATCAGAGGATACGTAAAAAGTTCTTCTGGGCACCCCCAGTGCATAGCACAGCTTTATAACCACACACTCCATAAAGACTGGTTTGTTGACAATTGTTGCAGCATGGTTGATTCTCGACTTGATTCAGACTATTTGGACTGCAAAAAGATCTATGATTCCTTCAGGCCAACTTTAATAATGAAGTCATATTTTAGGCTCTCTGTGACAATAAAAGAATTTCTTCAGAAATTGAAGCTTAGCTTTGCTGATGCTGGATTTGAAAGGTTTTCTGAACACATGCTCTATGCACCACAACGGTCTTATCATCCACAGCAGAGTATGCCTGCTTCCTTTTGTTTCAATCAACTCTCATTCTTGTGGCCATCTAGTTGATTCTTTTCATATTTCTACATGAAGTTCCAGAGAGAGAGAACATTTAGGTCTAGATAATCATTACCATTCTTATTTGGATGAGTTTTCCACAGCTGACAAAGTAATAGATGTCTTGCTCTACCTATGGACCCACAATCCTTGTTGGGTCAGGTGCCAAGCCCTGTTCTTTCTAATTGCAGTCATCAGGTAAGGGGCTAAAATGCTGTTGGCCATAAATTCACTCTAAGCAAGGGTTACAAGCAAGACATTCAATGTGATTGACATGGTAGAAAAATGACTTTCTCTCAATTCCTTTCTTATTTTTAAAATAATTTTATTGGGGGTTCTTGCAGCTATTACAACAATCTGTATCAAGCACATTTGCACACATGTTGCCACATACATTTCCAAATATTTTCCACTTGAGCCCTTGGTTTAAGCTCCTCTTAAAAAAAGCTATCCCCTGCCCTCCTTTTTTTAATGAATCATTTTATTGGGTACTCACACACCTCCCCTCACAATCCATACATGCATCAATTGTATACAGATCTCATTTGCACACTTGTTGCCATTATCACTCTCAAAATATCCTCCCTCCACTTAGGGCCCCAGTTCCTGCTCCCCATATTTCCCTTCTTTCCTACCCCCATGAACCTTTAATAATTTACTACTAATAATAATAAATTGCTATTTCATATCATATACTGTCCAATATCCCTTCACTCACTTCCCTGTTGGCCATGTCCCAGAGAAAAGGTTATATGTAGATCCCTGAAGTTAGTTCCTTCTATCTACTCCACCATCCCTCCACCGTCCCAGTCTCACCACTTCCATCACTCATCCTGAGTGATGAGTTTTTCCTAAGTTCCCCATGTTTTCGCCTCCAGCGTACATCCCTTGCTCTAGTCAAGCTTGTCTGGTAGAACCGAAAGCATGATAGTGGGTGTGAGGAAACATTTGAGAACTAGATGAAAGATGCATATTTCATTGTTACTACATTGTACTTTAACTGGCTCATCTTCTTTCTGTAACCCCTTTGTAAGAGAATGTCACTTCACCTATTGATGGGCTTTGGGTCACCAGTCTATACTCCCCCTTATTTATAATGATATAATTTTAGTTCTTTGATGCATAACACTGGATCCCTTCAACACATTGTGGTCACATAGTCTGGTGTGCTTCTTCCAGGTCGGCTTTGTTGTTTCTGAACTGGATGGCCACTTGGTTACTCAAGCCTTTAAGACCCCAGATGCTATATCTTTTGATAGCCAGGCACCATCAGCCTTCTTCACCACAATTGCTTATGCACACATTTGTCATCAGTGATCATATCAGGAAAGTGAGCACGCAATGTTATGGTTTTTAGTTCTTAAACCCTGATAACTGATCCCTCTCACAACTCATGGTCCACACGCTGGTGTGCTTCATCCGTGTGGGCTTTGTTGCTTCTGAGCTGGATGGCCGCTTGTGTACTCAAGCATCTGGGGTCTTAAAAGCTTGAGTAAATAATCAATTCCTTTCTTTGTATGATTTCTAATCATTAGCTCTTTGATGAGATTTCTTCTGTCGTTTTACATATAATACTATATTTCCTGTGAAACATTGCAATAGAGCTGTAAAGAATGAGAAAGAACAGTGGAAAACTATCAATCCTTTATCTCGAATGCCAGCATAGCATCTTAGCCCCGTATCTTAGAGGGTGAGAATGGCTTGGAAGGGCCGCTCTGCCTCAGGTAAAATGACACTGACACTCACATAAATCCCCTTGTCTGTTTGTGTCAGCTTTCTTGGCAGGGCCAGAGTGCAATAAGAGTAACCTTCTATTGTTCAATATAATGTATATTTTCAGGAAAACTTGGGCAAAAATTTCGTTTTTCCTAACATAATCAATACATTCTTTTCATTTTTCTTTTTATTTTCTACTTACAAACAGAATACTATATACTAAGTCCCTGTCATCGTCAGTTATGCAAACATATATATTTTAAACCTAATTTTATATTTCTGAGAGATTTTTAGATTTTTTTTTAAGAGGAGCTTGTACCAAGGACTCAAGTGGAAAATGCTTGGAAATGCATGTGGCAACATGTGTGCAAATGTGCTTGATTCAGTACAAATGATGTACTGAATGTTGTAGTAGCTGTAAGAGCCCCCAATAAAATTATTTTTTAAAAAAAGAATTGCTACTATCATTAATCCACTCAAAAATCAAGACTCTTTTTTTTAAAAAGCAAAAATTCCTGCTCTACTTTTATTTGCTAGTTACTGCCCTGAAATCCATGAAGACCTATCTCACATTTCAGAATTTCATTCATCCTTAAACAAGGGTTCAGAATTACTATCTCCTGAAATCAGTTGCTAAACTAATAACATCCTTTATTAAGTTTCCTGCTCAAATTCCTTTTTCCAAGATAGGGGTGCCCTGTTTGGGAGATTACTTTGCTACCCTACTCTTTATTTTATTTTATCTTTTTTTCTGGAACTTCACAATGTTTACTCCTTGATCTGTTGTGTTTATGGATTGCCACAGGATTTAATTTCTATAGGTTAGAGGGTACAAGTTTAGAGGCCTGTGAAAAGAATTATATTTTTTATAAACTTCCTATATTTTAAATGTTACAAATTAGGATAAAATCTACATGTTCATTCAGTTCTGTCACACTGAAAGCAGGGTCTTATGTGGAAACAGTTCAAGGCACTAAAGAATTATTAAATGTATGTGGATTTTATGAATACTCTTATTCATTACCAAGAGCATATTTCATGAATTAAAAATTTAGAGATATGTTTTAAGATTGAAAAAAAATGCTAGCAGAAAGAAGCATATCTCCTTATGACATAATTGCCTATTGTACTGTGCTGGGGACTGACTGTCCTTGCCTCTACAATGGCAGCAACGTGACCTTGGGACTAGCCAGAAGCACCACAGTGCAGACTTTATGAGAAATGAATAGGGTGGGTTTCAAATCTAAAACTTTCTTAAATGACATCATATTGAGAAACTGTAGCTAGGCAAATGTGCAGAAACCAGTCAGGGGAGGGATAAACCAACATTGAGAGATATGCTTTTCATATTCTATGTGTAACCAGAAAAATGAAAACTTAATTTAATATTACCTGTAAAACTGCAGGAGGGAACTCTTGTAGGAGGCACATTATGGCCAGCAACAAACTTCCATGGAACCCTTTATAGAGGGTGGGGGTAGGGCGAACATCTGGATTCCCTCTGTGTCATCAAAAGGCCCGGGATTGGGCCCCTTAGGAACGTATTTATTCATTTTTCCAGTCAACCATGAGATTAGAGAGAGAGAGGTGAAAAAAGGGTGAGAAAAATAGTCTTGATATGATTAAAATTTCTTTCCTGTAGGAATGAATATATTATAATCAAGAAAAAATAAAGAGAACCAGGAAGTAATAGCAGAAGACAGTGGAGAGACTGTTGAGTCTGCTTTATTTGTTCTATCATGCAATTAAATTTCCTCTCCACTGTTATTTTCTTTAGACACATATATGAATCAGAATCGAATCCAGGTTCCCCACTCCCAGATCCCTGAGAGATGCTACTCGTCATTGGACTTCAGAGAGGAGTTCAAAGGATAGATGAACTTTTTTTTAATTGCAGGGAATTAATTGTTCCATAGAATCTCATTAAAGATCCGGTGGAACTTTAATTATTCAGTTTTGCAATTCCCAATGATGGCATGTGGAAGAATACATTATAGAGAGCGGGAAGCATTTGCTAGGAGTCTCTTCGTCTAAGTCTGTACTATATAATTTAGCTTCAATTAACTTCAGGGGGCTAACGGAATAGAAGAGGCTAGCTCTATAATTTCCAGAGCAGTTTCAAAATAAAGATCACATAAAGAAAACCTTTTTGCCTAATAGTTTTACCTCCTCTTAAAGCTGCCAGATTGGTACCAGCCATTGTGTGTGACTTTCTCAATAGCAGTATTAACAGAATGTGAGGCACGAAGAAAGAGTCCACCTCGTTTTCCTTGCTGCTGACTTCACAGAAGCAAGTAAAGAGGAATAACTAGTGTGAAGGTCACTCAAATTTATGGGCAGCTTCAGTAGGGAGGAAAATGACAATCTTTTATGAGAATAGCTTCATTTTACAGAGGAGTGTGCATCCAGCTTCTTCCATTTTAAATATCTTAGAAATATGTTATTACCTTTTGCTTAAAAGTTCTTTTGAAAACCTCTAATTCAGAGGTGAGCACTGGAAAATTAATTTCAACAATAAGAATGCTTATAACTGTGTAATTCTTGTATTGTTGCCTTTTTACAGATGAGGAAATTGAAACAGAAGAACTCAAAACAAAAACAAAAAAAGCCTATTCCATGATCCCCAAGCTTGCAACAGAATTTAGACTTGGGCATGCTGTACTATAAAGCTGAACTTGTTGTCTGTATTTGCTTCAAAAGGCATTAGCATATGCCATCAATAACCAAATAAGAGTAATTGACATTGGTGGCTAAGCCAATCTTGATGGAGTTGGGGGTAGAATTTCCATTCACCTTCAAACCATTTGGTTTGGAATAATACTACCTTTATTTTCTTAATATAGTCCTTGCAGGAGATTAGATTATATCCTCATTACTAGAGGTTAAACCTGCTTTTAGGAAAGATGCAATCCACTCTTGAAAAGCTATAAAGCATAGCAAGGAAACATAAGCTTTGCTTTCAAATGCCTGTTAAACTATGCTTATATAAGTTTAGCTTTCATTATTTGACATCTTTCTCTTTCCAATCCTTTTCCAAAACTCTCCCTTACCCTAAACTTATAACTCACCTCACTGCATTCTAAAAACAGTTTAAGTTTTCAGGCTAATTAAATTCCCTTTAGACTGTGCAAAGTTTTCATTATTTTACCTAGACAAGTTTCTGTCTATAACAAGAATAAAACAGCAGGAATGTAATTCCCATTCAGCTTGGCCCACATCCAGATGGGTGATATTTTCCTCTCCTTCATTTTACTATTGCTAAATGCAGTAGGTTTTTAAAGAGCCATACTTTGTTTGGCAGAGTAGCAGCACTTTGAATCCAAAACAGCTGCAGTGATGCTAGGAAAATTATATTTCTAATGATTAATAACAAATTTCTGAAAGAACAAAAGATTAACCAACAAATCCCTAGGATTTCCTTGGAGCTCCCAAATACAACAATATCAGAATTCTATAATTTCTTCTAATAGTTTTCTAGGCATATATGTCATGAATGACACATAAGAATAAATTATTTTCTCTTTTTATCCAATGTTAAATCTTTTATGATTTATTACTTATTACCTATGGGAGATGGTGTTATGACTTTTATTGGTAAAATACACATGAAAGTGTTGATTAAAGTGTCTGCTGACAAGGGCTGGAAAACCAATCATGTACCACCTTTGAAATGAGCAACTTCTAATTCTTCTAATTCATTTTTCTAATGAATCAAAAACAATTGAGTAGTATTAGCCCTGCAAGAAAGAAGATACTATATTTCTTTCCATGCTAAATCACCAAATATACAGAAGTCCTGACCATATTCTGACTACAAGAACATCAAGATATTATGTAGAATAATGAACATAGAAATATTGTGATGCTGTCTTTGAAAGCAATAAGATATAATGGCATGTTTTTTGGTATTTATTAAAGAGATCTGATTTAGAAGAGAATGTGTTCTTGAACTAGGAAGCTAGGAATTAGAGAATTTAGATAATTACTCAAACATGTAGAGCTACTAAGAAAGGGACCCAGGATAAATACATATAACTCACCATAACCGAAGACAAGAAAAATATTTCTTCAAAAAGATGTGAAAAATCATAGGAGGTCACATTAATTTTGAACATATAATGGGCATTTAGGTCTTAAGTTATATTGCATACAATGGCTAGCATTTTGAAGGTATAGGAGGGATCTTGAATGAGAATATTATAAGCAATGGCCTAAGGGATATATTAGGATGGGACACATATCATGATTGGTAAAGGGCCAGTGAAAATGAGAAAGATCTTCAATGAGATGGTTTGACCAAGTAGCTGCAACCATGGGCTTATATGAATGATTGTGAGGGTGGTATGCATCCAGGCAGTATTTATTCTGATGCAAATAGTGTTGCTATAAGTCAAAATAAAAACAATAGCACCTAACAAGAAGTAGAGGATAGAACAAGATATGTTTAAAGACTTGCATCTAGTTGGACTAGAAAACTAGTCTGTGTTAGTTTTATAGAGCCTTCACCACAAAATACTATAAAGAACAGAAGTATATTATCTCATAATTCTGGAAGGTAAAAGGCCAAATCAAGGTATCAGCCATGTGGTCTGAAGGTATCAGCCACATACCTTCTAAGTGTTTTGATTGAGCAAGAATAGAATACCCCTTTCCTAGTCACTGAGAGCTGTTGACAGCCATTGACCTTCTTTACTTCTTTACATTCTGTCTTCCCTGTGTATGTCACTGTCACCATCTCTGTCCTCTTCTTTTACAAGATGGTTGTCATGTGGGATTAAGACCCACCTTAAAGAAAAACCCTATGACCCCAAGCAAGTTCACATTGTAACTTTAGAAATCACAAAACAATTGATAACAAGATACAGGTTTGGGAATCATAAGAGAGAAAGATTGAAGAGAAAGTGTTAGTCCACAAGGGGATTATGATTCCACAAGGAACTTAGAATTCATTTATTAGGTTAAGAGGGTTATTGGAAGATGTTGTAACATTTCTTGTTTTCTGAAATTTCACTTCTCTACATTTTATATGATTCTCAATCAATAAAGACCAGACATAGTGTTCCAGAAGGCTACATTATTTAATCAGTGTTTAATGTGTTCAATTTAATAATGTTTTAGATTTTATATATTAATTTTCTTCACACTGATAAAATAGCCATATAAAATGGTGATAATAATAATAGAGGTCTAAGTGTGCTTACATCATCATTTGATTATTTAGTTTGTTAAAGTGTCATAAATTGTTCTTCAGTATGGAATACAACTCATGGTAGAGAAAACCAAAATATTCATCAATAGACCATTATAAATAGAAAAAAAATGACATTAAAGAATTTCTTACTTGGATCCACAATCAATGCTCATGGAAATAGCAGTCAAGAAATCAAGTGAAATGACGCTCAGCAAATCTGTTGCACAGTATCTGTATATAATGTTGAAGAGGAAGAGTCTTGCTGTGAGGACTGTCCCACGTCTTGGTATTTTAGTGGTTCCATATGCGTGTGAAAATTGGACAACGAATAAGAAACACTTGAGAAGAATTGATCAATTTATATAATAATGTTTGCAAGGTGTACTTGAAGAAAAAAATAAATCTATGCTGGAAGAAATACAGTCAGAACATTCTGGAGAAGTGAGGAGGATGAGACTTCAACCCCCACAATTTGAACAAGCAACCAAGAGACACTTGAGAATAAACAAATAAATAAACCAATAGCCATAGAGTTGTCTCCAAGTAACAGTGACCCTGTAGAAGAGGCTAGAACTGTAGCTCTTTATCAGAGTTAAAAGCATCACCTTTCTCCCAATGAGCAGCTGGAGATTTCGGACTACTGACTGGTGCTTCTTGACCCAATGTGTAACGGCGACTCCATGAGGGGATCTTGACCAAGACAGAGGAGTCTTTGGGAAAGGACAGCATGCTAGGGAAAGTAGAACAGCAGTGACCAAAGGAAATGAACTGACACAGGCGCTACAACAATGGGCTCAAATGGAGCTAGTGTGAGGAGAGTGCGGATCCAGGCAGTGTTTCATTCTGTTACACAAAGAGTCACTAGGAGCCTGAACCACCTGACAATGTCTAACAACCGATTGACTCACTGAGAAGCTAACAACTCTCTAGTGGTCATTGTAGAAGGTAGGAACTATGTTTGACTACTAGTAATGGAGATTCATGTAAAACTGGACTCTGAATGAGGAAGACCAAGTCATTGATCCACTTTAATTGTGAGGCTGGCAAAGAATATTGAAAGTGCCATGGACATTCTAAAAATCAATAATCCATACCCAACAAACCTGTCTGGAAAGAAGTACCGCCAGAATGCTCCTTAGAAGCAAAGATGACAAGATTTTATCTCATGTTCTTTGGACATGGTATCAGGAGAGGCCAGTTCCTGAAAAAGAACATCATGTCTGGTAAAGCAGAGGGCGGTGAAAGAGAAACATCTTCAACAAGATGGATGGACACAGGGGTTGCAGCAGTGGGCTCAAGCATAGGAGCAGTTATAAGGAAGGTAAAGGGCCAGGCAGTATTTCCTTCTGATGTATGTATATACACACTTATGTGTCAGAACAGACTTAAGAGGACCTAGCAATATACAATACCAACACAACTTCAAATGTTGCTATTTAAATAACTATTTGGGAGGTAATAACCAGTGGGAGGTAAGAAACTATACTAGGATCTCTATTAGTAGCATCCAAGTTTATTTTTATATGCTGCAAAAGAAGGCTGAGAATGTCAGTGCAATGTGGTTACAAAAGTGACACAGCTCCAAATGTCTTCTTAGCTCTCATCAGCACATGGCATCCATTCTCAAGATTACCTCATATTCTAAAGTGGCTGCCGAAGCTCCAGCCATCACATATGTCTTTTGGGGAGATTGTAAATGAAAGAGAGAGCAGGTTACACCATCCCCTTTAAGAAATTTTCAGACAGTTCCAAAAAACCTTCTGTTTTAATCTCATTGCACAGAATGTAGTTGCTGGGCAACACTTGCGTCAGAGCAAGCCGAGAAATAAATATTTGACTGTGCCTACAGTGACTGGGTCTGCAACTAAAGGAGAAAATGGGCATTGGGGGGCAACTAGCAGTCTCTCCATTTCTATATTCAAAATTTATACCAATCCATAAAATCCAAAAGTTTTGGAATCAAGCTAGCATAATTTAGATGGAAAAGAATTAGGAAATATTGACCGGTCAGAGAGATAATTTAACAATGTAGGTCAGAGTTAATAAAGATTTTTCCAAGAATGGTATGAGAAGTACCAGAGGAAGAGTGCTTTGAACAAAGGAATAAAGTTTAAAAAAAATACCAAAATGAAAGCAACAGGATTTTGATGGGCAGTTGGTACATATGAGAGAGCTCCAATAGGATCAAGAAAAAAAAAAACAGGAATTAAAAGACAATGGAATAATGACCAACCAATACTAAAGAAGCACAGAAATACCTTAAAAAGAAATAAATACCCTGAATTGAAGAACATCACATGAACTAAGATCTTGCCTCAGCCACCTCATGCTGTCTGAAAAGAAATGCAATGAGTCAGTGACTTTAGAGACAGAAACTAATTTCCTTACAGTTCTGGAAACTAAAACCAGGGTCTCAGCCATGTGGATTCCTCCTGTGAGCTTTTCTCCTAGTTTCTGGTTTCAGACAGAATTCCTCGGTATTCCTTGGTTCTGTCGTGTGTGTGTGTGTGTGTGTGTGTTTGTGTGTGTGTGTGTGCAAGCAAGCGTGCCTGCAGCTATTCTGCTCTTTTTATAGCTCAACTGTGATTTAGTACCCATCAAATTCCGATACTACCGTATAACATAACAAACGTCTCTATTTTAAAAACTGTCATACTTTTGTGACTGCTTTCTGCTCCTGTCAGCATTATTTCTCAGCATGGTGGTGACAGTTTCTTCCTGGAACAGTAGCTCATTCCAGTCTGCTGGTTTACCACATGACCAGAATTAGCCCATTGCTCCTTCAGGCACTGGTACCAGGCAGCCAGGATTTACCCTGCAGATACCTGGGGTCCCTCACCATGAACTTCTAAATGTAATATTCGTAACCTTCATTTCCCCAGACCTTTGTTTCTCTCACATTATTTCCTGCAGTATTTTTGTTATGACTCTTTTGGTTCTCCAAAGAAGTCCTAGCATCATCATAGTCTAACACCAAGTTCCAAGATCAGAAGTTCAAACCCACTACCTGATCACAGAAGGAAAATGAGGTTTTCTATTCCCTTGAAGATTTACACTCTTGCTAACAGGAACAATTCTACTATGTCTTATAGGAAAGCTACAAAATGGAATTGAGTCAATGACAATGAGTGAGTTCTCCAAAGGCGGGTCAGTAATTCTTTTCATTAAATCTCTTTTTATAAACTGGAATGCCTTCTTCATCTTCAATACTCCTTGGTTGATCCAAGTCACTCATCTGCTAATGTTCAATCTACTGATGAGAAAATATTCATTATCGTGCTGAGCTTATTATGAAAATACATTCACTCTATTCTACAGGGGAAAGCCTTGTGAAGTATACATATGACAAGTATCTGAAAAAACGTTATGAGAGGATTCTGGTGGCAAAGAAAAGGTAAGGAAGGAGCGGATAGGGAAACAAAATCAGTGACAATCACAGAGGAAGTATGGAGAATCACAGCGTGGTTCATGAAATGGAGCAGGTATTGAAATCGTTGAGAGAATGAGAAGAAGATCTTGGAGAAGATGAAAATGACGCTTTGATCATACAGTATATTATTTAAAGGGTATGATAATTGTGGAATCTCTGCTACTTCAATCACTGGTGGAGAGAAATGAGAGTTTGTTGCACTAGAGCCCAAAGTTAAAATCATCTATGAGCACTGTGCTCTTTTCTTTCTATTTGATCCTTTGGTATCAGCTCCTCTTTTTCCCCCTCCCTCCCTAGCCCTCCCACCCTCATAAACCTATATAAATTTATAAATGATGTTTATTTTCATATTTGACACCATCTGCTGTCTCCCTTATCCTACATTTCTGTTGTTCATTCCCCTGGAGGGGGGGTCTTGTACATTGACCATTGTGATCGGTTCCCTTTTCTCCCCCTTCCCCCTCACCTTTCCCTTTACCTCGTGGTATCACTACTCTCGTTTTTGTTCCTGAGGGTTTTAGCTATCCTGAATTCTGTGTGTCTAGAGCTCTTATTTGTACAAGTGTATATGCTCTGGTCTAGAAAAATTTATATGGTCGAACTGGGTCATGATATGGGGCAGGGCAGGAAACATTTAAAGAACTAGAGGAATGTTGTTTGTTTGTAGGTTCTGTACTGCACCCTGCTTGAGTTGTCCCTTTCTTGTGAACTTTTTGTGAGGGAATGTCCACTTATTTACTGATGGACTATGAATCTCCATTGGGACCCCTCATTCACATCAAAACAGTTTTTTGTTTGGGGTCTTCTGATGCCTGATACCTGATCTTGCCACCTCATGATCACATGAGGTTGGTGTGCTTCTTCAGTGTGAGCTTTGTTGCTTCCCTGCTAGAGGGCCACTTGTTTAACTACAAACCTTTAAGTTCCTAGATGCTTTATCTTGTAATAGCCTGGCACCATCATCTTTCTTTGCCACGTTAGCTTATGCATCCTTTTTGTCTTCAGTGATTAGGTAGGGAAGGTGAGCATCACAGAATGCTAGGTTAATAGAACAAAGTATTCTTGTTTTGATTGAATACTTGAAAACAGACCCAGTGTCCGTCTGCTACCTAATACTTAACCTATAAATATATGTACATAGACTTATGACTTTATACTTATATCCTAATATGTTTACATACGTATGGCCTATGTATCTCTATAAATATCTTTTATCTCCTAGTTCTTTCCTCTACTTCCTTTTACTTTCCTCCTGTCCCACTATCATATTTGACCTTCATTTAGCTCTCTGTACGTCCTCTTACATTGAACTTAAATGAGTCCCACCAGGTATTATATGCCCCCTACTTGCCCTCTGTTTTAGATCTCTTGCTTTTCCCTTGTCCCTGAGATTGTTTCCTCTCCCCTGACCATCCCCACCCCCACCGCCACAACGATACAAGCTGTGGTTTTCTCTTTGGGATTGTTTTTCCTTACTATCTTATATAGATAGACATGAGGGAAAGAAATTAAACCAAAGCAAAAAAAAATAGTTTATTCATAGTTCCAGGTCTGTCTGCTAACCCTTCTGTTTTCTGAATGGTTCTGATGCAGTGAAAAGCCCTGGCCCTCAAGCCTGAAGTCTGTTTTCAGAATTCCTCAGGGAATCTGTTGGTTTCCTGTCCTAGCTTCTCTGTTGCTCTCCTCTCATGTTATGCCCTGGTGTGTGTGTGTGTGTGTGTTGAGGGATAGGCTGTCAAACCTGGTACAATCCCCATACTATGTGTCCAGTGCTGTCCTCCATAGCACTGTGGATCAATCAGCAAGGGAGAATCATGTCTCATGGTGAGGTCAACCTTATGGTCCTTTTTGTGCATTGGCTGCTTGAAGTGGGAATGTCATCCTCAAAGTTTGGTGGTCCAGGATGCCATCCACTCTCTCTCTCTCTTTCCTTCTTAGTTTGCTCCTGTATGATCTGGGCGGAACTACCCCTTTTCCCAGGCTGTGTCTTCAGTGTTGTCGTCTGTAGTGCATTTTTCTGGGGAGCAGGGTCAATGTGACTGGAATAGAGGCTGGCTCCACAGACCTCTCTTCTAGTTCACTACTTGGTGTTCCAGGTGACTGGTCCCTCTCTCCCTTTCCTGTGCAAACATAAATAATATCTTCCCCTTGGTGGATTAGTACCCTGCTCCCCTAAATGCCTTCATCTGTCCCTCTTTTTTCCTTCTCCCTCTACGCCACCCATCTTTTCCTCTTCTTTATGTTGGTATGTTATATTCATCATTGGGCTTGGTCTCTTCTCTGCCTGTGTGCCTGTCCCTCAACCCATAAATTATGCATTAAACTGTTTTTATTCTGTTTTCTCTGTTCATACTTAGCTCAGTGGACTCATATTGTAATTGTACTTTTATGCATAATTTCCTTCAACTCTTTCCATGAAACAATGTGCTTGGTGTGTACATCACTGTTTTTTATTGATGTGTATAGTATTCCATTTTGTGTGTGTGCCAGGGTTCTCTAAATCACTCATCTATCAATGGAAATGTAAGTTGTTTCCTGATTTGGTGATTGTGAATTACACCGCCTTAAACACTGGAGCACATATGAATGGTTGCAGTCTTTTTCTTACTTCTTCTGGGTATATGCTCAATAAAGACATTGCTAGGTGTTAAGGTAACTCAATTTCTATTTGTGTTAGGTATTGCCAGATCACTTTCCACAGTGGCTGTACATATCTACAAGACCACCAGCAGTGGACAAGAGTTCCTATTGTACCACATCCCCTCCAACATTTTTGTTCATCCATTTACAGGGGAGTCACGGGGTGGAGACAGACCAGTCAAGGTGCAGCTGAGCAGTGATGATGCATACAACTTTCCTCTAGTTCCTGAAGTCTTCCCCCACCCCCATACCTCAACTATCATGGTCTCAACTCTTCCTTACAAATCCAGATAGACTGGAGAGGTACACTGGTAGAGAGGGGAGCTGGAGATATGGGGAAACCCAGACAGCTGAGCCCCTTTGGGCCAGTGGTGAGATTGGAGCTGCTAGATGGATAGAGAGAAGGTTGGGTAGAGAGACGGAACCAACTGCAAGGATCTACACATAAACTCCTATTTGAATGACAGGCATCAGAGGAGTGGGTTGGGGGAGAGTTTGGGTAGTGTAAGATATGTCAGAACAATAATAATTTATAAAGTATTGAGGGTTGTGGGGAGGGGAGAGCAGGGGAAGAGAGGAAAGGATGGAAAGCCGATATCAAAGCTTCAAGGGGAAAGGTGGATGTTTGGAGAATGATAACAGCAGTGGACATGTGAAGGTGCTTGGCACAGTATGTATATTTATGTGAAAACGTGAAAAACTATGTACTAGCCCCAAATAAAATGATTTCTAATAAAATGGGCTATTTTTAGAGGTGTTAGATGACATGTCATAGCTGTTTTAATTTGCATTTTTCTGATGACTAATGATTGTGAACATTTTCTCATATGTTTACTGGTCATTTGAGTTTCCTCCCTGGTGAAACTTCTGTTTAAGTCACCTCCTCAGAGAGCTCTCGGCTTTTTCTTGTTGCAGACTTTTAGGATATTGTATATTTTAACAATAAGTCCTTTGTCTAATGTGTCATTGCTGAAGATCTTCTCCCAGTCTGTGGGTTCTCTTATTATTCTTGGTGAAGTCTTTCAATGAACACAGGTATTTGATCCTTAGGGTATCCCATTTGTTGATTTCAGTTTCAAGTGTGTGTGTGTGTGTGTGTGTGTGTGTGTGTGTGTCCTTTCCTATTTTGGTTAGTCTATGCATTCCCTGTGCAAAGGTTGTTAAAGTTATCCCAATTCCTTCATTGATGTCTTAATAGTGTGGGGTTTTACTTCAACATCTGTGATCCACATTGAGTTTGTTCTTGTGTATGGGTGAGATAAGGACCTTGCTTCATTTTTTTTCATGTAGACATTCACTTTTTCCAGCACCACTTCTCATTTGATGCTTATTGGATCCTTATCAAAGATCAGTTGTCTATATGCTGCTGGTTTTATTTCTGGGTTTTCTGATCTTGTCCCTTGGTCTGAGTGTCTGCAGTTATAGCAGTACCATGTTGTTTTGACCACTGTGCCTGGGTAATATATTGTAAAGTCAGGTAAAATAAGTTTTCTGACTCTCTTTTTTCTTAAGGAGTTCTCTCCTAATTCTGGGCTTCTTCCCTCTCCATATGAATTTGGTAGTCAGCTTTTTCTTATCTTTGAAGAAATTTGCTAGTATTTGCATTGGTATAGTGTTAAAGTTATATAGTACTTTGGGTAGGATTGACATCTTTACTATATTGAGTCTTCTAATCCAGGAGCATGAGGTATTCTTTTATTTTTTGGAGTCACTTTTTGTTTCTTTTAGAAAGGTTCTGTAGTTTTCCTCATACAAATCTTTTGGTTTGTGTTAGGTATATCCCTAGTTATTTTGATGTGTGCTTGGCAGTTTTGATGAGCACTGCTGTCTTAATCTCTTCCATAGTCTTGTCCAATATATATAGCAATCTGACGGACTTCTACTTTTTGATCTGGTATCTAGCCAGCTCTCCTGTGATGGTACTTTGGGGTTTTTCAATGTATAGAATCTTGTCAGTGCAAATAATGAGTTTCAACTCTTCCACCTAAGAAGAACACCTCTAATGTCCTTTCAGTACCTTATGTTAGCTAGAATCTCCAGTATGGTGTTGAATTGAAGTGGGGACAAGGAACATACTCGTCTGGTCCCCTTTTTCAGTGGGATTATTTTCATCTTTTCTCAATTGACTATCATGTTGGCTGTTGGTTTTTCATAGCTAGCTTAGATTAACTTGAGAAATTCCTTTTCCATTTCTGTCTTCTTTTGTGTCTTAATTAGGAACAGGTGTTGAATGTTTTCAAGTGTTTTTCTGCATCTACTGATGTTATCATATGGTTCTGATCCATTTTCTTCTCAATGTGATGGATGATGTTGAAGGACTTTAAGATGTTGAATCATTCCTACATCACTGGAATAATCTCACCTGGTCATGATGGATGATTTTTTAAAATATGTTTTTGTTTTCTACTGGCCAATATTTAGTTAAGGATTTTTACATCAATGTTCACTAGAAATATTGGTCTGTAGGTCTCTATTTTTGTGAAATCTTTGCATGGTTTCAGTATTAGACTATTTTCATAAAATGAATTTGGGAATTTATCATCTTTTTCTATATTTTACAATAATTTGTGTAGGATGAATGCTAGCTCTTCCCTGAATGCTTGGGAGAATTCTCCTGTGCAGCCGTCTGACCTGGGAGTACTTTTCATTGGTTGTTTATTGATAACCATATCTATATCTTCTGTTGTTATATGTCTAGTAAGGTTCTTGACATCTATCTGGGATATTCTAGGGAAGGATTGTTTTTCCAAGTATTTGCCCATGTCTGCTACATTGTTAAATTCATTGGGATACAGATCTTCCTATTAGTTTGTAATTATCCTTTTAATCTAATTAGGATACATTGCGATCCCCCCTGTTTCCCCCTCATCTTAGCTATTGATGTTTGCTCCTATCTATTCTTGCTTAGGTTTTCCAACAGTCTATCACTTCTGCTAATCCTTTCAAAGAACCAACTTTTTGCTGCATTGGGTTTTTTTGCATTATCCTCTTGTCTTCCCAATTCATTTATCTGCCCTGATATTTATTATTTATTTTCTTTTGTTGTTGGAGGGATAATTTGGTTGACTATGTTCTAGTTTACTGAAGATTATGTAATAGCATATCAGTGATGAGTCTATCTTTCTTCTTTATATGTGAATTAATTGATATCAAAAAACCTCTGAAAACTGCTTTTGCTGTGTCCCTTAAGTTTTAGTATGCTGTGTTCTCATTCTTAGTTTCTAAAAACTAAGTTTTACTTTCTAAAATCTTCCCAATTTCCTCTTTAATTTGGGCCAGTACCCATTCATTCCACAGATGTTGGTTATTCATCTTCTAATTGATTGTTCTTGTTTTTTGTTCATCCTTTTATCTCCAGCTTTATGGCATGGTGGTCTGCCAAGGACATCTGAGTGATTGCTATGTGTTTGAATTTTCTCAGGCTCAACTTGTGCCCCAGCATGTGGTCTATTTTTGAATAAAAGTCAGGTATGCTTGAAAAGAAGGTGAAATTTTTTGCATTTGAGTTCTATAAATGTCTATCAGTTTAGATGGCCTATTCGGGGTGTTTAACTCTGTAACATTCTTGTTGAGTTTCTTTCCTGGTGACTTATCTTTCTCTAATAGCGGTGTACGAAGGTCACCTACTATGATAGATGAACTGGGATTTCTATTTTCATTTCTTGAAGAATATGTTTGACAAAATTTGCAGGTACTTATTAGGCACATGTGTATTTATTATACTCACTGGTTCTTGATCTTCTAATCCTTTTAGCATTATATAGTGACTATCCTCATCTCTTGTTATGATACACACCTTGAGACTGATTTTATCTGAGACAAAGATTGCAACCTTTGTTTTTGTTTTGGTTGTCATTTGCTGGGAAGATGTTTCATCAGCCTTTTATTCTTAGCCTATTTTTGTCTGTGAGATAAAGGTGTGCCTCTTGTAGACAACAGATTTTGGGGTTATATTTTCTGAGACAGTCTGCAGGCAATTGTCTTTTAATAGATGAATTCAAAATATTGTCATTCAGAGTTATTACCACCAACCATGTATTCATTGTCCCCATCCTATACTTTTTGTGTTGAGTATTGTCCTATCTCCTCACGAAACACTGATCTGAGTATATGTGTGTGTGTGGGTGGGGGGGGGGGTGGTTCATCCTTGCCTTCTTTTCGCCTTTGAGGCAATATTACCTTGGTGGCTGTTTTCGGCATGTTGACTTCCAGGTATGGTTGCCCTATTTGATGGTCTCTAGTTGTGCTCGGTGAATGTTGATCTCCTTACCGCAGTGTGTCAGTAAGGATTTTTCATAAGGTTGGATGTCATAACATAATCTTTGAGTTTCTCTTTGTATGAGAAAACTCACCTCTCCATCTATCTTGACAGTCTAGCAGGATATAGGATTCTTGGATTGCATTCTTTTCTTTCAACTTTAAGAAAAAGTTACTCTGCTCTCTCATCCTCTTCATGGTAACTGCTAATAGGTCTGAGCATATTCTACTTAAGTACCATCATATATTACTGCCTTTTTTCTCTACCTGTTCTTCTGAGCTTCTCCTTTTATTCAAAGTTGGATAATTTAACATTATGTGCCTGGGTGATTTCTTCCTGGGGTTTAGACTAATTGTCCTCTCTGCTTCCTGTATGATTGTTTGATTCTCTTTCATTAAGTTGGGGATGTTTTCTTCCATGAATTCACTTGCTACTTTAGCCACTGATATTTTTCATTGTGTCTAGTTCTGGTATTTCTATTACTTGGATATTATCCTTCTTGATAAATTCTTCATTGATCTCAGGTGTTCTTCTTCCTTGTTGTCTGTCTTGTTTGACTATCTTTCCCATTGGTTGTCTGTCTACTTGACCTGAAGATCACTGGTATGATTCTCTGCCTCTTCCAGTCTCTTGGTGAGGTCTGTCATTTTGGTTTTTCCTTATGTTACCTCCCCCTTAACTCTTGAGTTTCCCTCTTGTGTGTGGATTTCATCCCATCAATCATGGACATTTTCTCATCAGTTGTTATATCCTTATTCTATATTGCTTACTTCATATCCTATGCAACTAAAAGAAGGATTCTGAAGATTTCTTTTTGCAGAAGATCAACATCTGCTTTTTCTGTGTCATTAAGTTTAGTACTCCCTCTATTGTTGTGTTTTGTTTCTTTCTATCTTGTTAAGGGTGTTGAGGTATGTTACTATTTTCATGTTGTTTTTGTGGCCCCCCAGTGCCATATATCCAAAAGACTAGGGGCCCTGAGCTTTCTCTCTGTGTAGCTGATAAAAGTAACTGTAGGACCTGCATGTGGCCTATCATGTTTGCTTTTTAGGCTATAACATAAAAGAGTTGCTGCTGCAACTTAGCGCCTGGAAGCAGGAGGGGTGCTTGGAAGATAGGCTATGGCTGGCTGACTACAAGTATGATTCTAGACCAGACCAGGGCATGTCTACAATGTGTCTACCAGACTGGTCCAGGCTACCTGGACTAGGTTGCACTGCAAAGGGGCCACAAATCTGGACCAGTCATCACAGGGGTCCGTAGACCAGGTTGGATCAGCAGGGGTATTGTAGGGCTGGAAACTTCATGTGTGGGGACCTGGAGCCCCAGGGGGACCTATGGGGTGTGTCTTGGTGTTGGGGTTACCCAGTGGTTGAGCTGCAAATCCAGAGAGGAAGTCCAACATGGGGGCCTAGGTGTTGGATTGGCTTTGTGAAGAGGCTGCTGGGACGCTCTGGTGCCTTGAGCCCTGAACCCTTGAGTGGGCCAGCTGAGAAGCATCGGGGTTGTAGTTGTACCTCTAATAAATCCTGAGGCCAGGAGAGGGGCTGGTAGAAGCTATGGGTTTACAGAGATAGTGAGGATAATTCCTAGGGTCAGTAACTGTCTGGAGGAGAGTCTTCAGAGTCACAGTGATGTTGCAGGAAATCCTGTGTGTTGCGGGTAGGCCAGTGGAGGGCTGCCTGAGGGCTGCACTGTTCAGATCAGCACTGTGGGACAATCTTCAGAGGACGGTGGATGGGTTCTGACTGGTCACTCGCTACAGAGGAATACAGCTGTAGGCTTCAGGGTTGCGGATGGACTTCATTTAGCTATTGAAGTGTTCCATTTGCTGCTGTTGGAGCCCCACACAGGATAGCTGCCAGACTCTGGCCACAGTGGCATGAGCCACAGTTGATAGGTAAGTGAAACCCGGGCACAGGAGCCTGAGATATGTGTGGGTGACAGAGGTGGGTTCCAAGTTCTGCAGGTACAGCCATGGCATGGTGGGGTGTGTGATGCTATTCACTGCAGTGCTTACCTCAGGTGGACTGAAGATTCCCAAGGGGCCACAGGCTGGCAGTAGTAGTATTCCAGGGGCAGGGGCCACCACCCTATGGGAAGAAGGGGACTGCTCTTGGTGGTGATTGTAGTGGGTGAACTTTGGGCAGAGCCTTGGGATTCCAAACTGTGTTTAGCTGGGGGGTGGGAGGGGGATCTTGTCTCCCTGGCCTAGGGAGTACTCTGGATTGCTATTAATTCACTTACCTGAATCTTCCACTACATCTCCTAATTGGTGAATTTATGGATTGCTACATAATTCTTGAAGCAATTTGTTTACCTGGACCCCATCTTGCTGCAAGTCTCTTTGACCTGAAGTTTTAAATTTGATGATTTTAATTAGAAATAGAATTCGTGTTAATTCATTCAAGATAAAATGAGGTCATACTGCTTTCGAGCTAACCCTGAATCTAACTGTTGGTGTCTTTATAAAGAGGCAGATATTGAAAGACACACACAAGGGACGTCTGTGAAGCCAGAGTGATGCAACTGTAAACCAAAGAATCACATAGACTGGCAGCAGCCCTGAAGATCTCTTTATGTCTGTAAAGAGTTACAGTCCCAGAAAATCAGAGGAACAGTTCTACCCATCTTCATGGGTCATTATGAGCTTAATTGACTTGTGGGTCATAATTTTAGTTTTAAAGTTTTGGAACAAATTTCTCATAGTCCATTCCTTTTTAATTGAGACAACATTCCCTATATGAGCTAATCTCAGGGTTATATGGTAAGTTCAGGGTTATATGGAGAAAGCAACATCAACGGAACTGATATCAAGAGACCAAAATGATAGTTTGCTATATTATAAGCAAGGTGGCTTTGTTAGGCTATTTCCCTTATTTTCTAAATGGGTTTAAAATAGCTTTCTAAAGGGTTTTTATAATGATTATGTGATCATCTAGATAAAAGACAAGAAACTATATAAATTCAAAGTATTATCATTACTTGCTGGTGTAAGAGAATATATATGGAACCCTATTGGCTTAGTCTTTCTTGTAAAGTACCAATTTCCTAAATCTGAATTGCCATGACTTCTACAATAATTGAGGAATTATCAAAAACCCCAATTATTAACAATTGATTATACAGTAGATGGGAAGAGTTATCTTTGAGTAAAGAGAATGTGCCAAAAATTTGAAATAGCAATGTCATGATGAACCCTGAAATTTTTGGAGATACTATGTTGGCTAACTTTAGGGGAAAGGGGTGTATCTGTCTCTCCCTCCAGTCTTTTTTTAATATACATTTTATTGGGGGCTCTTAGAACATTCAATACATTTTTTGTATTAAGCATACTCATACACATGTTGCCACATTTTCTACTTGAACCCCTCCAGCATAAGCTCCTCTTTCCTCTAGTTCTTTATTTTTTTAAATTCCAACTCTCCATGTTTTTCCTTCTCTCTTCTCCTCCCTCATGAACTTCCAATAATTTAATTACGTCCAGTCTTTTAATTCCTCAATGTATCATGGGTTCTCAGATCACTTAGTTAGTACAAGACTTCTACCTAACAGACAAAATACTTTTACTTATTAATGTTTCCAAAACATTCCATTCTTTCCTTTGTCACAACACTGCTCATTCAATGCCATAGTTACCCATTTATTATGTTCTCTCTCCCTGTATTTTAATCATTTCCAAAGAGTGGAAACTCTCTTCTTCCTTGTTGTTTTCTTTTCATTGTGCCAAGCATGTAATTAATATTTAATAGAAATTGAATTGATGGATATTAGAAGGATGGTTGGATGTGTGGAAATAATTAAGACCAGAGTTTAAAACTTTTAATGTATAGTTCTAAGGGGAAAAAATCAAGTGAGGTATCTCAATTTACAGTACAATATTTCTGCAATCACATGTTGCTATCCCTTTTCCTTCTATATCTCATACAATAGCATCTAACACACAGTAATTGCTTTCCAAAATCTGTTCTGTCCTATTTTATCTTATATGATGTAAAAGAAAATAATAGCACACAACTGTGTTGCTTAGAGCCATGCTTCAATGACTGGAATATCAGTTCCCTAATGCACTAGTTGTGAGGTTTAAAGCAATCCCTCTGTAAATCTATCTCCTCAGATAAAAATTGAAATATTTTGTTTTGATTATAATGTTAAATGAGTCAACATGTGTAAAACACTTATGACAGCGCTTGGTATACAGTGAGTGCTCAGAAAATAGCTTTTATTATTTTATCTGAATATAATGTCTTAGACCATTGCAATCTCAGTATGATTCATGGCTAGTCATCCATATACTACTGAAAATTATGTTCTGCACTATGGTTGAGCCATTGTAAAGAGGAAAGAGGAAGACATTTTCTTGGAAGTTGTTAAAGGTTTGAAAAGAATTTTAAAAGCATCAGAATCATCCAAACAGATGCTTTTAAAATAATTTTTTCCTGTGTCATTATAATACCATAATAAGATTTGGGCAGGAGGAGGTGGTTATGGACTGTGGTTTTCATATAATCATTTTTCAATTTGAGGATTAAGAGTGTAGTGGTGGACTCTTGCCTGTCAATCGGATCATCGCCAACGAGGCTTCTGTGTGGGCATGGCCTTCCTCTAAAAATGCTGGAAAATCTGGTAATTCCTTCTTGGAGGCAAGAGACACTATCTCTGTCAATTCCCTCACTTGGAGATTCTCTACTGACAAAGCTGACTTCGTGGAAGACATCCCAGGAGAGAAGCTACATGGACCTCTCCTGATGGAACCAGACCTCTGAAGCTGCCTGTGATTCTCTTGCATTTGATGTCTTTGCATATACCTCTTGAACCTAAAGAGAACTTTGTAAGTTGGTATCAGACTTAGGTGTTTGGACTGGACTAGGTTGGGATGCTTTCTTAATATACAATTCTTCTTTATATAAAACTCTCTCTTAGACACATATGAGTTTCTTTGAATTTGTTTCTCTAGTCTACCCAGAATAACACATGGAGAAATAGGAAAATTCATGAAAAGATACTGTACTTTTCAAAAACCATCTTAAGATAACTCAAATCCCCACCAAATTAAAATATCTGTTACTGACAGCAGAGGAATGAAAAAGGACTGCCACTTCTCACTAACGAACATAAATATAAAGCTCCTAAACAAATATTAGCAAGCTGAACCTGAAAAGAATCACACACTAGGAGACAGTTGAGTTTATCTTAGGAAAGAAAGATGACAATCGCATAAGGTAACTATATGCATTAGCAGATAAAAGAAGAAAAATAACTCGAATAAGGGAAGACATTGAACAGTGACTAAGGAAAACAAAAGAAGATCTTATGCACTTGAGTGATGTTGTTCACAAAGATTATTCAAAGTACCATGAACTCTCAGAAGAACAAACAAATCTGCATCATAAGAATTACAGCCAGAATGCTCTTTTGAAGTAAGGATGGAAATCCTTTGTCTACCATATTTTGCCAATGTTGTCACGAGAGAGTCACAGCCCAAACTCAGTGTTATTTAGTCTATTCTTACTCATGGTGGCTATATGGGACAGCATAGAACTGTCCCTTTGGGTGACTGATGCTGTAAATCCTTGTAGGAGTACACAGTCTCATCTTTCTTCCCTGGAGTACTGGTGGATTCAAATCACTGAATTTGTGTTCAGCAGCTTCAGAGGTAGCCCACTCTACCACTAGAGCTAATCCATGAGAGAGCAGGCAGTGTGAGTTAAAGTCAATGAAAAAGCAGAAGATCCCCAAGACGGTGACAGGCACAGGGTCTGCATCAAGGGGCGCAACAATAATAAGGGTAGTGAAGATGACATAGGACAGAGCAGTGTGTGGGTCTGCTGTACCAAGGGTCACTATAAGTTAGAGCCAACAGTAATGGTAACTAAAAACACCCAAACTCCAAGAACATCTCAAAAACCAATTTAATGCATTGAACACTGACTGATCACCATGGCTGTCAGATTACACAAATAATACCATGCAGGAGGAGACCAAAAGGTGATTACAAAGACGGGAAAAAGAGGAAAGAAGAAAAGGGATGCCAAAAGAGAAATTCTGAAACTGTCTCTTAAGTACAGGGTCACTTAGAGAGTTGATATGAAATCATAAGGTAAAAGAGCTGAAAAGAAGGTTTTACAGGGTAGCTAGAAATTGGACTCTATGAAGAGGAATATGGCTTTAGGATTAGGAAAGTCATAAAACTGTGATCTGCAGATAATACCATCTTACTTGCTGAAAGTGGAGAAGACGAGGCATTTATTGATTAAAGTCAAAGACTACAACTCTCAGTGTGGATTACACCTCAACATGAAAAAGGCATTTCTCACAACTGAAACACTAAGTATGATCATACTAAATGGAGAACACTTTAAAGATGTCAAGGATTCCATTTTTGCTTCCACAAAGAAAACCTATGCTAGGAGTAGTCAAGAAATAAAGTGATGCCTTGCACACTGACTGGTAGCGTGGAAGACATTTTCTTTCTAGTTTTTTGATTCACATTTTCCTTACAATTGCCAGTTACTAAGTTATTCAAGTTCATAGAATTTTCCATTTGCAATCTCTACTCACGTGGATTTTACTCTGTGTAGTAGATTCTAACTGGTTAAAGAATAATGACAACCAGTATTTCTCTTAAATCAATTTTCTTATCATTTTGACCACAATGAACACTGATAATACTGTTATACTCATAACCAGTAAGATTGCTTCTTTGGGTTTCTGAGGCTGTAATTCTTTATGGAAGAAGTCAGCTTCCTCTTCCATTCACAGAGCAACTGATGAGCTTAAACTATCAACCTTTCCATGGGAAACTTGACCCTTAAACCCCCCGCCCCCCCAATGCTACAAGGACTTTTATCTGATATTACAATCATAGATTAGTTAGTGCCAAGGTGATTGGTTTGCAATTATTTTCTTTTTGAGTGATTCCATACATAGCAGAAAAATCTCATATCTAGAGCTGTCATTTCATTACTGACCAAGGAGATCAGTTAAAAAGAAAAGGAAAATGAACATGTGAACATCATCTGTATGCTTTAAAATTTGTTCCCACGCAATCTGTGATTTAATCTTACCAGCCAACAAATTGAATGCTATAAAAGTTAGGGCTAAAACAAACACATTTGACTACTTTGAAGAATTAATAATCAAGTTATTCAAAGTTTTGTTCCTACAAAATAATTTAGTTCCATTTCTGGAAAAATTGTGCTGAAGTCTGTTTTAGGTTTTCAAACATAGCTGTCTTAGATGATGTGCTTGTGTTTTAAGCTTTATTTATTATAAGTGCTTAGTAACCCAGCCACAAAATTGCGAAGACCTTATTCTTTTATTTTCCCAGTTTTCTTTCTTTTCCTAGTGGTGCCAACAACAAAAGAGCATGTAACTTTATCCTTTCTGTATTTAATAACTTACCTTGTAGACTCTGGAAGGGCAAGTTCTATAATTATTGCTATTTTTCATCATTTCTTTCTTTTTAGGGAAATGACTTGACTAATATGTGTATCCAAATTATGTTTTAAAATAAAGCTTCTTTAATTTGACATATGGTGAAGAAATAAGCAAACAAATGTGCTTTGCAATTAGGATTAGGTTTTTTTAAACAGAATTTGGTTTTGCAGCTTCGCAAATGGGTCACTTCAAACTTCCTGGTTTTCTTTTCTGTGGTACTTTTTGTTTGTTTGCTTTAATATGCATCTTTTTAGACTCTGAAAAAATATTTAGATTAGCATTATGTGGTAGATATGGAAAGTACTTCATTAATGATTTTTAACATACATGTTTCATATGTACATAAAGCCTCATATTAATAATGAAAAAGTCTAGGAAATAAGATAAAGTAGAAGTTACTATTACTATGGAAATGCTTGACTACCATAATTCAATAAAACTTCTAAAGAGTTCAAATAAGACAAATAATTAAGATCTATTCACTGTTTTTTTGATACACATAGGATTGATGTGTTGCTATTTCTCCTTTCTTCTGCCTAGATCTTTAGGAAAACGAAGGCTGCTTTTCTTAACTACCCAGAGTTTTATTTGCTGATTTCCTTTGTTTCATGATGAATGGGGAGAATGTTATCATCCTACTAGACATGATCACCATGCCTTGTATTAACTAAATTCAGACTATTTTTATGGTGATTTGGCAAATGACAAGTGTGACTTAATAGAGAATTCACAAGATAGCGATATGTAGAAAAAATGTAATAATAAAACAAGGCTCTGTTTACTCATTCAGTACTTCTCCTTGTACATATTACAGTTTATCTGTAGTGGTACTGTGGATTAGACATGATCCTGCTAACCACAGTTTGACAATTCAAAATCACCACCTTCTTGGAAGTTGAAAGATGAGTCCATCTGCTTCCATCAGGATTTATATCCCAGAAGATGGCTTGCAGGCACCAAGCATGGGAAGATATCCTCAGCAACTACTAGAAAGTTTTCACTAGGAGGGTTTTCCTGAACTCTCTGGGAGTGAGAAAGCTGTATTAAAACATTTTTCAAAGAAGGAGATCAGCGACATCTGCTGACAGACTCTCCGTTCTCATTGACCAGTGGCATGAATCTTTTCTGGATCTCCATCCTGGTATTAAACAGGGGCTTTACATTCCTCTGTGCACAAACATGAACTCGAGATGGATTAGAGACTAAATGGAAAAAGCAGAGCAATAAGAACCATCAATAAAAAAAATTGCAGCAAACTTAAAAGCCGTTTGGCAGTACATACCTGGACAACCAAATGTAGTAAAGGAAGCATACATAATAGAAGACAAAATAGATGACTGGGAGTTCTTAAAAATGAGGAGCTAATACCAAGGGCCTAAGTAGAAAGACAATGTTTTGAGAATGAAGATGGCAACAAAGGATGAGATGTATGGATTGTGATGAGAGTTGGATGAGCCCCCAATAAAATGATTTTTTTAAAAAATAAATAAAACACTTATCAGTATCAAAATATTTCACCAAACAGGCGCCCATGGATTGTGAAAAAATCTTTAGCAATGACACAAAAGACAAGAGACTAATTCCTAAAATATCAACAGCTCAATAAAAAAACCAACCCACTGAAAAGATGGGAAAGCATATGAATAAGCAATTCACAAAGGATGACACTCAAATGGCTAACAGACAATGAAGAAATGCTCACAATCACTAGCAATCCCAGAGAAGCAATTCCAAACAATGAAATTACATCTTAAACCCCCAACATTAGCCCAATTTAGAGAACAGAAAACAGAGTACATGCTTTGGTCTAACCAGATTTGTAACATAGACTTGAGGTCATGATAGTTTTGGAGGAAGGAAGCATTAAAGAACTAGAGGAAAGTTGTATGTTTAATCAGTTCTACAATGTATCCTGACTGGTTTATCTCATTGTGTGAGCTAATGTTTAGTTGTCTACAAAATGGGCTTTAAGTCTCCACTTGTGCCCCCTCCTCATAAGATTTCTTGTTCTGGGTCTTTGATGCTTGATCCCTGATCCCATTGACATCTCGTGATCACCCAGAGTGCTGTACTTCTTCCATCGCTATCGATAAGAGTTTGCAACACAGGAAATTCAGGACAGATAAACCCTTCAGGGCTATTAGTGAGAATAGAGATATCAGACTATTAAGGAGAAGGTAGCTGGAGAAAGGGGGAACTGATCACAATTACCTATATATAACCTCCTCCCAGGGAAACAGAGAACAGAAAAGTGGGTGAAGGGAGACATTGGTCAGTTTGTGACATGAAAAAATATCATTAATTTATAAATTATCAAGGGCTCATGAGGGAGGGAAGGGGGAAATGATACCAAAGGCTCAAGTAGAAAGAAAATGTTTTGAAAATTATGATGGCAACATATGTACAAATATGTATGACACCATGGAGGGATGTTGGGTTGTGGAAAGAGCTGCAAGAGCCCCCAATAAAATGTTTTTAAAAAGAAAACAGCAAATGCTGGCAAAGGTGCTGAGAAATTAGAACTCTCATACATTGGGCATGTAAATATCTACAACCATGTGGAAAGTGATTTGGTTATACCTAACAGAATGGAACAGAAATACTATATGAACTGGCAATGCTTTTGTGAAAATGTAGCTTTAAAATTTAAGAAATTGTACAGATTTGGGACCCAAAGCCCATGAATAGATGAAGCAACATGCCCTTATAGAGGGGTCGCAGGGAGGAGATGAGCCAGTCAAGGTACAGCATAGCAACAATGAAATATGCAACTTCCTCTGGTTCTTAAATGCTTCCTTTCACCCCCTATCATTATCCTAATTCTACCTTAAAAATCCAGCTAGACCAGGGGGTGTACACAGGAGCCAGAAACACAAGGAATTCAGGACAGATGATCCCTTCAGGACCAGTGGTGAGAGTGGTGATACTGGGAGGGTGAAGGGACGGTGGAATAGAAAGGGGGAACCAATTCCAGGTTTTGCCTGGGGTAACTTTTGCCTTGGGGTATGGACAAAAGGGAAGTGTGTGAAGGGACACATCAAACAATGTACAATATGACAAAATAATGATAATGATAATTTGTAAAATATTAAGGGATCATGGGGGGGGGAAGGATGGGGAAATATGGGCAACACATACCAAAGGTCTAAGAAGGAGTACGTTTTGAGAATGATGATGGCAACAAATGTACTAATGTGGTCTGCATGCAATAAATGTTTGTATTGATCATGGCAAGAGTTGTATAAGTCCCAATAAAATGATTTTTAAAAAATTTAAGAAGCAGAACACGAACAGACATTTGCTCTTCCATGTTCATTGAGGCACAGTTCACAATAGTAAGAAGCTGGAAATAATCTAAACATCTATTAATAGAAGAATAGAGAAAGAAACTCTGGAACACAACATGCAATGGAATACAATTCATACCTAAAAAACAGTGATGAAACTTGGTGACCCTGAAAACCATCGTGAAGTGAGTCAATCAAAAAAGGGTAACTGTTGTATGAGTCCACTCCGATACACATAAGCACCAAGACAAAGGCAGGTTACTCCTCTTAGGTTATACAATTTTCTCCTCTGGTCTCCTAAGCAACAAGCTAGTGAGCCTACCTAGTGCCTATGAATCTCATATCATCCCCTTTATTTGTACATCTTAAAAATCACTTCCAAAAAAAATCACTTCAAAGAGAAGGCTTCACACAACTGAGGTCAGTTTCTCAAGATGGGGAAAGAGGAAGAAAAACAATTAGTTGCTGCCATACAACATTGTTTTCGATAATGATATGGGAAACATATTGGAAATTCAAATCAATGACATGGGATGGGATTTTCCAAGAAAGTGATCATTGGTGAGTAAACTAGATGTAGCAGCCTCCCATTGGGGAAAAATGCTTAACAATGCTTATACAGACTGCAAGGGGAGAATATGTCCAGTACTGAGTTCTTAACTGGACACTTTTGATCTAATTTCTATCCAGTACTTATTGATCCTGTGTTCTACAGATTGCTAGGACTTTAGACTTTGTTCTTTTGAGGTGTACAGCATCCTTTATAGACTACACCAGAAAGATTAGACATGGAAACCTTATTAAATGAAGTGGGAATTACCTTAAGTCACCTGCAGTAAATATACAAAAATTATATACTCCCTTGCATTTAAGTTTGAAACATGGTGTGAGAAATAAAAAGTAATTGTTATTCCAGGGTTGTGGAATTGGTGGTCACTGGTTTTTAGTTTAGATTTCTTGTACTAAGGGTGCTCAAAAAATGGTGGTCAAAGACTGCCATATATTTACTATTTTCATATTCTCTTTTCTTTTATATGTCATGTGGTAGTCTGACAGACATGATTCTGTCTTTGTGACTGAGTGTTATTGAAAGCTCTGTCCTATCCCCAACCTTCAGTGTTTATATAAAAAGTGTCCAGTTAATTAAATTTTCAATCTCTACAAGTAAAAAAAATTATGTATTTCAGTCTGAAAACTCAGTCTATATATACATCATTTTCTTTTTTCAACCATGTTTTAAATTCTCTATCACGGTTAAATTGGTATGAGCAATAGAATTACCTTATACCCATGGGGATAATTTATAATATTCTCGATCATAAAAAGATAACTATTTCTTTAAAGTGAATCAGAGATCTATTTTGGCAATTACCTAAACTGGTGTTAATTTGAGGATTAAGAGTGTAGGGGAAGAGTCTATTCAGTCAATCTGGAGATAGCCAATGAGACCTGTGTGAGTCTGTCCTTCTCCTGAGAATTCCGGGAAATCAAGTAATTACTTTTTGGAGGCAGGAGACACTGTCTCTCTCAGTTCACCCCCTTGCAGTCACTCGACTGACAAGGCTTACTTCCTGTGAGACATCCCTAAGGAGAAGCCACATGGACCTACGCTGAGGCTACCAGACCTCTGAAGCCAGAGAAACCACAGAAAGATCTCTGCCAGGGCTGAGAGGCTTCTATCACCACTGGATCCAAAGACTTTCTACTCACTGACTGGTGATTATTTTGCATGTGGCATCATTCCGTGTATTTTGTGAACCTGAAGAGGACTTTATATATTAGTATTGGACATTTGGGATAATATTGAACTTATGACCTTGGACTAACCTAGGTTGAGATGTGTTGTCTCAATGTACAATTACCCTTTGTATAAAATTCTCTCCTATAAACAATTGTGTGTTTATGAAATTGTTTCTCTAGTCTACCCGACTAGCACACATATATAAAGCATCAAAGTGTGAATGGATTTGGGGCTCATATTTAATCATAGTCCAATCTAAGAATAATAGTTCTTGTTTTTAGTAAAAGATCATTTTAATGGGGACTCTTACAACTCTTGTCACAATCCATACATTGCTTGCATCAGGTGAATTTGTATATATGCTGTCTTCATTCTTTTTTAGGCATTTACTTTCTATTGAGTCCTTCATATCCATTCCTCTTCCACCCCTCTCTTCCTCCCATCTTCACCTCAAAAGCCCTTGATAGATTTTACATTGTTATTATTTTCATATCTCACTCCAACTACTGTCTCCCTTCCCCCATGTTTTCTGTTGTTCTTCCTCCTAGAGAGAGGTGTATGGTTATGTGTCAACCATTGTGATTTGTTCCCCCAGATGCTTCTTTTCAATTAAGACTAGATCGGAACAAGTACACAAGTACAGATAAGAGAAGGGAGCACACCGCACACAGAATCCCAGAACAGGAGTGGGAATAGTGATACTAGAAGGGTCGGGGGAGAGGACGAGAGGAACTATTCATTGTTATGATATGGCCCTACTCCATACAGACCCTCATGAAGAAATCATGTGAGTGCTACAGCAAAATGTAATAAAGAAGCGAGACAGTCGCCAGATATAAGAAAAAATATCTGAGTCTTAAACACTTGTCTTAAAACTAGCAGTCATCTAAGAGAGGTGTCAACACAGAAGTCCACACAAGCATATGGGCATGTGTCATCCAAGGATTTTAAATGATAAAAGTCAAATCCAAAGGAATGAATAGGATCAGAATTTAAATTGTGAAAACCGAGTTTGAAGAAAGCTGTGGGTCACAATGGAAGGCTGATATCCATGTGCAAGGTCCAAGGAAGGATTGAGTCTCCTTTTAATCCCTCTAGCCATTGTCCAGAGATGTGAGTGGCCTTGCTCTCACTTAGAAAGGGCCTTGTGAAAAAAGATTGTAGCAAATGCAGTTAGTTTAAAATGTAACTCATTGTCATTTGATCTCTCTTTTGATACATTTTAAAGTCGTTTCAGTTCCCCTTGAGGTTTTTCTCTACGTTGTTTTGTCGTTGTCCTTTTCTTGGTTTGTTTTTTGTGTTTCTTGGTTGTTTCTTGGTTTTCTTTGTGTTTTGCATGATTTTCTGTATTTGAGACCCAGGATAGGCAAATCTATAGAGACAGTAACTGAATTAGGTATCATATGAGCAAGAGTCAATAGTGCTGAAGGAATATGGTCAAGTTACATTGAAAGAATTATTCAAAAACAAGGCTTTAGGGATTGGTGGAAAGGCAATGGAAATGTTTGAACAAGCGGATAATGCACTGGAAGCATACACCTATTCATGCAAGGAAATTTGGAAGACAGTTTCACGGCCAACTGGTTGGAAGAGATCCGCATTTTTACAAATGCCAAAGAAAGGTGACCCAACAGAATGCTCAAATTACAGAACGTTATCACTGATATTTCATACAAATATAATTTTGCTGAAGACCACCTAACAAAGGATGCAGCAGTACTTGGACAGGGCTACCAGACGTTCAAGTTAGATTCAGAAGAGGACTCGAAATGAGGGAAATTATTGCTGATGTCGAATGGTTTAAAATGAGGGTAGGTTGTATCCTCTCACCATACTTCTCAATCTGTAAGCTGAGCATATCATCAGAGGAGTTGCATCATGTGAAGAACAGCACTAGAGGAAGGTTTATATACAACTAGAAATATGCAAATAACACAACCATCCTTGATGAAAGAGAAGAGATTTAATGCACTGCCCAATAAAGATCAAGGATTGCAGCTTTTGTTATGAATTGCAACTACATGTAAAGAAGACTAAAATCCTCACAAATGACCAATAGGTAACATCATGATAAATGGAAAAAAAAAAAGATTGCATTTATCAAGGATTTGGTTGGGGTCACATTAATGTACATGGAAAGAATAGTCAAGAGATAAAGCAAAGTATTGCATTGGGGAAATCTGCTGTGCAAAATCTCTTTATTGGGGCTGAGCCCTTGTGGCGTAAGTGGTTGAGTGTGGGACTGCAGCCCACAGGCGTGGCGGTTCAAGTCCAGCAGCAGCTCTCAGGAGCAGCACTGGGGAGCTACTATGATTACCAGAGAGCAGTGATCCTACCCCCCCAAAAAAAATCTCTTTATTAATTTAAATACAAGGACATTATTTTGAGGCTAAAGGTGTACCTGACCCAAGACAGGGTATTCTCAACTGCCTCATATGCTTATGAATGCTGGACTTTGCCTAAGAAAGAATGAAGGAAAAATGGTGTGTTTGAATTGTGAGGTGAAGAATATTTGAAAGCACCATGTAAGCAAAAAGACAAAAAATATGTCTTGAAAAACGTATAATCAGAGTGTTCCTTGGAGGCAAGAATGAAGAGACTTCATCTCAAATACTTTGGACCTGTTGTTAAGAGAGATGAGTCCCTGGAAAAGGACGTGAAGCTTGGCAAGTAGAGAAACAGTGAAAGAAAGGAAGGCCTTCAATGAGGTGGACTGACACAATGGCAGTAACAATGGGGCCAAACATAGCAACAATTTGGAAGGCAGTGTTTCTTTCTGTTGTACATAGAGTTTGAATGGATTAGAACAGACTCCATGGTACCTCATAACCCCAAGAGGGGAATGGTAGAAGAAGTTGACAGGAAATGGAGAGCTAGCAGTGAGTTTGAGCAGAAGGAATGTGTTCTGAAATTGGTTGTGTTGATGATAACACAATTCTTCTTAATGGGATTAGATTATTAAAACACATGTGAGTTATGTATTAATTTGTTTTTTTTTTCAAAGATTTCTAGCCCATCTTATCTGGTGTATTGCCCCTTTTAAAAAGGCTGATTTCTGATTTCAAAAACCCTACACACGTTCACTGTAAGTTGAAATATGCTCCATGGCATCTATGAGTTTGGTGTTCTAAAATATGTGGCATCCTGCCTTGAACACACCAAGTGTGAATATGATGAACCCTGGTGGCATAAGGCTTATGCATTGGGCTGCCATCTCATGATTGGCGAGTCAAGATCTCCAGCAGCTCTGCAGGAGAGAGGCTGGAATTTCTACTCTTGCAATCGCTGAGTCCCCAAGGGGGTCACTTGGAGTCAGCACTGACTCAATGGCAGTAATTTTTGAATCATGGGAAGTCTCTGGCAGCCTCTAAATTCACCACTGCAGTAGAGGAGATTCGCCACTTGTATCGTAACAAAATCAGACTTCCACACGTCAACTCTTCTTACCAATTCTGACACCAACTGATGCACCATAACACTGCCCTATATCTCTGTAACATTAAATAATTCATTACAGTGGTCACACAGAACTCACAAATGATACTCAGCTAAGGAAGTTATTAAGGAGTCAACTAGTTAAAACTCAGGATTAAGAATGTTCAATATATCACTCTTTGATGAGGAGATCCTATTCCCTGCCATGCTTACATGCACAGCTTTGCCTGTTCCTATGTCCTCATGCTGCCAGCTCAGGTCAGTGTTACAAAGTTTTGTCAACCCTGTCAATACATTGTCAAAGGTAACTCATTTCAACAGCAAGTCCCCTGCCTTGTTGGCACTTGGCTTTCTTGTTCTGTGTGACAGAAAAGCCATCATTCTGTCTCCAGCTAATCTTTTGGTTCTATGAGATTACGCTCTCTGCTGATGCCACATCGCAGCCATTGCCTCTATCAGTCTTTTGACCTCTGCTGTGTCATAGCTGTCTGCTTCCTTGATCAAGGAAAGTCAATGAGTACGTGGACCTCTGGCTCAAAGGGTACGCTGACCTCTTAGATCGTATTTTTTGTGTTATGGAAATTCCACTTTATCTGACTCAAGGATGACTCATTTTAAACCCAGAAAGTTGGCCAAAGTAGCTAATTCCCTTACATCTTATGAGCATGGTTCAATCCCACGAGGTTGCCAGGTACCTTATTATACTAGCAACAAGCTATCTGATCCCCCCGATGCAATGTAAGCACCTCATATTTGCACAGTATTGACCAATCATTGGTATGTTACAAAAACAATGTCTAGAAGATCCTGTATCAAATAATTCACTCCCCTGAAATAGGTAAAAGAAAACAGATCTCCATATGATACTTTCACCCTGTGTTAGTCCGGATAGACTAGAGAAACAAATTTCAAAGCCACGCATATGGATATAAGGAATGGGTTTATATCCAAGGGGAACAGGACATTGAGAAAACATCCCAGCCCAGTCCAGCTCAAAGTCACAAGTCAGATAGTAACCCATATGCCTGAAATCAGTCCATAAAGTCTCCTTCAGACTCACGAAGTCACAGGTCAGTGGCTACAGAGTCCCGGCACCAACAGGGGTCTCCCCATGTCTCCTCGCTTCCAGGGCTCAGGGTCCATCAACAGCATCCCGTGGTGGCAGAAGCAACTCATTGCTGGCAGAGGCCTCCATGTGGCTGCTCCAGCCTCAGAGGTCCAGCTCTATCAGGGCAAAGGCGCCATTCTGTGTTGCCTGTGGTTAATCACCTCTGAAACTAAGTACCAACAGCTGGGGGAAGATAGCTTCTCAGCTTCACCAGGGAAATATCGTGAGATTTCCCAGGAGTCTCAGGTGAAAACCATGCCCACACTGAGGCCTCATCGGCTACTTAATGGCTATCTCCAGATTAACAGGCCAGACTCCACCCCTACATTTCAATCATAAAATTAGCATACGTACATTACTGTCACACACCCTAAATATTATTCCCACGAGTTGATTTTATGTTACTTAGAGCTCACCTTATATTCATGTATTGAGGTTTAGACTCCAAATTCCCTCCCATTAAATATACATTTATCAGTATTGGATGTCACTAAAGAGATTTCAGACATTGTGTCTACCTTCTGATGAATTGTATAACACACTTTCACAACAATGCTGTTGGCATAGCGAAATAAGCACTGGTGAACCCACCAGCTGACCACATAATCCATAGTATTAAAAATGATTGTATCCTTTCATCATACTTACTTAATCTATATGATAAGCAAACAAAGCAAGAGGCTAGACAATATGAAGAAGAATGCAGCATCAGGATTAGAAGAAGGCTTATTACCTGCCAGATATCAATAAAACATCCTTGCTCACTGTTAACAGAAAGATCAGCACTGTGAAAGCACCAGTCAGTCATTCCATGGGAGTAAGAGAGGCATTGCTATCCCAGTACATAATGTACTCTCAGAAACTCACAAGGGCAGTGCGACACTGGCCTATGAGGTTGCTGTCAGTCGGCATTATCTTCATGACGATGTTTGATTCGGTTTGATTTGTTGTTTACTGAAAGCCAAAGGACTTGAAGCACTTACTAATGAAGATCAAAGATGGCAACTTTAAGAATGAGTTACACCTCAACACAAATGAACAAATAATTTATAATTGGATGGATAAACAGCATCATTATATACGGGAAAAAAGATTAAAGCTGCCAAAGCCTTAACTTTACTTAAATGCAGAATCAAATCCCAAGTACCAAGAAGGAAAATGATGAATTGCATTAAAGAAATTTATTGCAAAAGACCTCTTCAAATGTTCCAAAGTGGACGCCAAGACTAAGGTGCTCCTAAGTTGAGCAGTGGTGTTTTGAATGGTCTCACATGGAATAAATAAGGAAGACCAGAATCGATTTGATGCATTTGAATTATGTATTTGAATAGGGAAAGAATATTGAAATTTCCACTGAGTCTCAGAGCGTGAACACAATTGTGTGGCAAGGTATACAACTAGTATGGTCCTTAGAAGTGAAGCTGGTAAGACTTAATCTAAAATACATTGGGTATGTCATTAGGAAAGGCCAGTCCTTGTAAAAAGATTGCAGCTCAAACAGAGTAAAAATTGTGAATATGGCATGTAACTGAACGGTATTTAATGTTGTTGCACATTGGGTTACTATGAGTCTTCAATAATATCAAATAACCACATAATTTAATATATTGAACAGAATACTACCAAGAACAGCATATATATTTTAATCAGTGATCTCTACATATGATTATCCAATATGTTACTAACATTGGCAGTGATGCCCCCCCCCCCAAAAAAAATAATATCTGCCTCATTAAAATAAACACTTTAACATGTCAACTACTGTACTACTTTTAGGTCAAATTTCTCCATAAGTTGCATTGAGTGTTCAGTAAATGCTTTGCTGAAATCAGGGAGCACTATGTTGTACCATGCACTTAACCCACAATTCAAAAAGTAATTGAATCATAAACTCCTCATTTTGCTTAATCTCTTGAAGTCTTCTTAAAACCAAATAATACTTTAACTTAACTAGTTAAAGATATCTGCCTTCGCTGAGTCCCAGTGGTGTAAGTGGTTGAGTGTGGGACTGCGGCCTGTGGGGTTGGCGGTTCAAATCCAACAGCGACTCTGAGGAGCAACACTGGGTAGTTCCCAAAACCACCAGAGGGCAGTGATACCGCCCCCAAAAATAAATAAAAAATATCCGCCTTGTTAAAATAAACACTTTAACATGTCAACTACAACAATTGAAAAGGGGGCAGCAAAATGAACCATCAGATAACAGAAAGGAAATAATAAAGAAATAAATTAATCAGAAGATAAAGTACCTATAGAAAAAAATCAGTTTGACAAGAAGTTAGTTCTTTGAAAATATTAACAAAATTTTTAAACCACTGGCAAACTTAACAAAGAAAAAATGAGAAAAAACCAAGATACTTGTATAAGAAATGAAATGGATGACAATACAACAGAACCAAATGAAAATTTTAGAATCACATTATGAAATACTGTACTTCAACAAATTCGAATATTTAGAAGAAATGAATAAACTTCTAAGAATGCATTATTTATCTAAATTATCACAAAGTGATGTAGAAAACCTGAACAAGCCTATAACAAGAAAAGAAAATAAATTTAGCCATTAAAAACTCCCAGCATCAAAAGGTCTGGGTTCACCTGGTCTCACTGGGGAATTCTTTCAGTCATTTAGAGAAGACATAATAACAAATACATAAACCATTTGCAATATACAAATGGATGATATACTACCAAATTCATTTCATGGGGAAACTAGAAGTCTGATGTCCAACCCTGACAAAGGCACCCCCACAATTGAAAATTAAAGACCAATAACTCTAATAGATATAGATGCCAAAATATTAAATAAAAATCTAGCCAGCAGAATTCAACTAATTATCAAAACAAAACAAAGAAAACAACAAAAAACAACCATTCAAGATTACTAGTACCAAATATGCAAGACTAGTTTAACAGTAGAAATACAATAAATGTAATTAACTAAAATAAATAAAATAAAGAACTAAATGACTATATCAATCTAAACAGAAAATGCATTTAATAAAATTAAATATCCATTTCTGATAAAAAAGTGAAAAATAGATGCACATGGAAAGCTTCCTAACATAATAAAAGCCATATATGCAAAATGTGAGCCTATATCCCACTTAATGGAGAGAAATTGAAATAATTTCCTCTTTGAAATGGAACCATACAGGATTGTCCTTTAACACTACTTTTATTTAATATAGTCCTGGAAGTTTTAGCTATAACCATAAGGCATCAAAATACATATTAAATATATCCACATAGATACAGAAGAAATAAAAATCTCTATTTACAGATGAAACAGTCCTATATTTAGAAACCTCAAATATTCTCCCCCTTTTTAAAGATGATTCTATTGGTGGTAGGCTCTCACAGCACTTATAACAATACATGCATCAATTTTATCAAGCATATTTGTTGCTACTATTATTTTCTAAACATTTACTTTTTATTTGAGCCATTGGTATCAGGTCTCTTTTTACTCTCCCCATCCACCCTCAAGACCCCTTGATAAATTATAAATTACTATTATTTTCATATCTTACACTAATTGAAAAATTTGACAGTGTAGGTGGCTGTAATGATCAATATACAGAATCCATTGAATTCTTGTATACTAAGGATAATTATACCAAGAAAAATAGAGGTGCAACACTTAAAAGGTAAAATATTGAGGAATAAATCTGAGCAGAGAAGTAATAGATTTATACAAGGAAAGCTGCAAAAACACTTACACAAGAAACTGAAAGATACACAAATGGAACAAGTCACTATGCTCCTGGATAAGCAAACTAAACATTGTGAATATGTCAATATTATTAAAAATACTTTATAAGTTCATTTCCTTTCCAAATCCCGTGACAATTCTTCAAAGAAATGGAAAAACTTAATCACCAACTTTATATGGAAATGAAAGAAATTCAGGGTAAATAAAACATTATTAGAAAATAAAAACACATTAAGAGGTCTTTCACTTCCAGACCTTAAAACCTATGTTATAGTCATGATACTTAAAACAGTCTGGCATTGGTAGCTATGAAGACCAAAGGAATAGAATTGAAAACTCAGAAATGCAATCAAGTACCTGTAAACACCTAATTTGTATGAAGAACTAAAAACACATTTCATGGGCAACAATTGCCTTTTCAATAAATGGTGCTAGAAAAAAATGGATCTTCACATGTAAAAGAATGAAACAAGACCCAAAATTCACACCATGTATGAAAACAAACTCTAGATCAAAGACTTCAATATAAATTACACAACTATAAAGACTAACATTGAAAAAAATAGGGACAAATTTATGGACCCAAAGAGAAAGCATAAAAACAATACCAAATATAATGAAACATATCCAAATAATAGAAGACAAAATAAAGAACTGGTATCTATTTAAAATGCAATATTTAGACACATGAAAAGATTTTATAAACCAAGTCAACAGAGAACCCACAAATTGGGGGGAAAATTCAGTAATAATACTTCAGAAGTCCTGGTGGCAGTGGTTATGAATTGCATTGAGGTCTCAAGGTTGGTGGTTCAAAATCAGAAGTTGCTTTGTAGGAGAAGATGAGGCTTTATTCTTCCAGAGAGTTATAGTCTCAGAAACCTACAGGGACAGTACTACTCTGTCCTATGGGGTCTATATGAGTCAGCATTGACTTGATGAAAATGAGCTTTCTTTGTTTTTGAGACTAATAAAGAGTATAAAGGGCTAATCTCCAAAATCTATTTTAAAAAACTGTATCTTAACAAGAAACCTACACATAACCCGATCAAAACATAGACACAAGAAACGCATAAATAATTTATCAAAGACAGAATCCAGGTGGCCAACAATCATATGAAGAAATTTCCAAAATCATCAGCAGCAAGAAAAATAAAAATTGAAATAGCAACGAGACATCATCTCACACTGAAACCTTTAGCAACATTCAATAAAACAGAAAACAATAAATACTGGAGAAGCTGTAGAGAGGTAGGAACACTTTTAATTGCTGGTGGGACTGTAAAATTGTACAACTACTGCAGAAATCATGGAGCCATTTTCTTAAATGAATGCAAACTCAAATGCCCATGTTCCACCAATTTCTCTACTGGGTGCATATAGCTTAAAGAAACAAAGAATACAACATGAACAAATATTCCCAAACCTATGTTAATTGCAGCAGTTTCTATAAGAGCAAAATCATGGAAATAATTTTTTAGTTACAGGAAAAAGAATAAATAACTCTAATACATTCATCTTATGGACTATTAAGCATCAATAAAAAACAATGACAACCCACTTAATGACTGCAAGACATGGATAAGGAGCACATTATGCTTAGAAAATTCAGTCAATTCTACAAAGGCAGATATTTAATAGCAGCTTTGTTATAAGGAAAAACAAAGAAATGTGATCTATACATTTGTAGACTGGACTTGACTGACTATGAGGATGCTGGGGACAGGGGGCAGGAACAAGAAGAGGAGAGCAATAGGTTATGAGTAGAGAGGAAGGAAGGATTGTGGGGGGGAGAAAAGGAACTACAGAGATGGAGAATTTAACAGAATATTGCTGTTGACTCCATTTCTTGAGATGGGCTGTGTAAATATATATGTAGTGTATTTCTTATAAAACCAAATAAATTCAATCCCTCCAGATTCTTTATCCCACAAACCTAAACAATGGTCCAGGTAGCTTTAACAAAGAAGAAGACAAGGAAAGTAAAATTCAAATGGACTTAGAGTCTTTAGTGACAGGTTCATCTCAAAGAAAACAAATATCTGCCTTGAGCATTGTGCTCTTTTAAGAATGATGGATTCAAATTGACCATAGCAAGTGGAAAGATTCGACAGGAACCTTGGGGAGTGGTTCAATGGATTTTTGTTAATGACAAATGAACAACTCAGAAAAGAACAACTCAAAGAATGTAACCAATGTCACTGGATTGTCCATGTGGAAACTGTAGGATTAGTTTGTGCTTTGCTGTGTGCTTTCTCATCAACCAAACTAATATAAATATGGATATTTATAATGTAATCATCATTGCACTTTGAGTACAGACAAACCATGTTTTAAGAAGCTGATCTGGAATCTTGCCACAGATTTGTAATAAATTTGTAACATTTGCTTTCATGGGAATTTCAAACATTTTTCTGTTCTTCATGTATTTATAATATAATTTATAAAGCATCACACAATGTTCATGAATGCCACTTAACATATGTTCAATGTTCTATTCTGCAATTTTTGCAAATGAAGAGCCTGAGATACATTTAGAGTAGACAATATTTCACGGTACATTTTTTTTTCCTGGGGAGAGAGAGAGAGGTACTCTGTTTACTAAAAGAAAGAACGAAATCTATGCTTGAATGTATCTAAAATGAACTTTGCTTCAAAACATTAAAAAGAAAAAGGAAATCAGTTTTCACTACAAAGCTCTCCTAACATAGATTTCCTTCAATGATTTTTTTTCTTCTCCTCTTACCTAAACTAACTCAGTTAACACATATTTCCTTTTATGAATTCTTTCTTCTCCCCTTACTGGGACTAGCTCTGTTGATGCAGTTCTTTCTTCAGTACTTGCCTGGACAACAAACCTTGCTTTGAGTCAAGGATCTGATATAACCAGATACTTTAGTGTGACTTTAAGTCAATGAGCGCTCTTTCAAAGAGAGCATTTGTGTTTGAATCTCCATCTCCCTTATCTTCAAATGTGGAATTCAAACCTAGGTTCTGTGTTAAGGGAATTTCAAGTAGCAGAGTGCAGGTGGGAGAAGTAAGGGTAAACTGAGACTGAGAGAAGGGTTCCCACTTCCCCTTGATATCACACCACTTGACTGTTAGGTTACTTCTTCCTTGAGCTGGTAAATGAAAACCATCTGGGCTAGAGGAGGACGAATAATTCAAGAAAGATAGTAGATCCGCCATTGGCTTCAATCTAGTTTTTACCCCTTTGTATGAAATATGAGTTTGAAAATATGTGACTGTCTTTATCTTCAAAAGCATGAGACTGGCATTTCCATCAGTAATTCAATACTCTCTGCGGTGTGCCAGAGACACTCTGGAGAAGGAAGCTAAGAGCTCCCTCAACTTCAACTCAAGGACACATTTCAGAGGCTGATCCTTGGAACATTGTCACCGCACAAGGGTTGACTAATGCCAATTTGGAAGCTTCACCAAAATATTTCTGACTCAATTTTAACATAGTTCACCTGTAATTATAAATATAATTATAATACTTCCAGTTAAAATAGGCTTTTAGCCTTGCAGATAATTCTCTGTATAGTATACCGCTGGAACTACTACACATCTGATAGACTGCAATGAACCTTTCTTGAGTGAGTCCTGAGACATCTTTTTAGATGAAAATAGCTCATTTTCTCATTTTATGAGAAGCGTGGTTCATGTGACATAGTTGATTAACTGCTAGTTCAAATTCAATATAATTGTGTTTTAGGCTAGATATTTAGAAAAAGAAATCAGTTGCCCACTTGAGGTGTTCAAAACCCTGAACAATGAGATAGGCACATCAGTCAATGTAATAACTGGATTGAGACACATTCAGAAGGTATTTAACATTTGTTTCTCACATTTATGGTTATTTCATTGGTGATTCCAGGAAGTTACTTTATTGGGAATCCTTTTCCTTTCTTTTGGAAATTGGAAAAACATGAGAATTGAATAATGCCTCTATACACAATTGGCAAAAAAGAAAAATGATCATCACCTAATCTAATTCTAAATTTATTAAAGAAACATTTGCTGAGCCCTGGTGGCGTAGTGGTTGTGCATGGGACTGCGGCCCACTGGGTTGGAGGTTCAAATCCAGCAGCAAGGCAGGGCCTCCTACTCCCACCACCAGAGGGCAGTGATGCCCCAAAAACCGAAAAAAAAAAAAAGAAAAAGAAAAGAAACATTCATATGCAATCTTTTTCTTAGGTCATAAAACAAAAAAAAAATGTCAAATTGGCAATCTTTTGAAATGCTGCTCTTGGGGCATATAGTAGAGATATATAGGCAAAGTTTCAAACTTTAAAATTTGCATGATGGGCACACGGACTTGGTGGTTCAAATTCAGCAACAGCTCCCCAGGAGCAAGGCTGGGTAGCTCCCACGACCACCAGAGGGCAGTGATGTCCCCCCCCAAAAAAAAGAAACAAAAAATCTGCATGATCATTTTCATATGAAGGGAAAAAAATAACAATATTGATTATTGTCATATTGAATAGGCTTATGATATGACATAAATTAGAAACCAGGATTTTGTTTTGGTTTTTGTTGTTGTTGTTGTTGTTGTTGTTGTTGTTGTTTGGGCATCACTGTCCTTTGGTGGTCATGGGAGCTACCCAGCCCTGCTCCTGAGATCCACTGCTGGATTTGAACCACCAAGCCCAAGTGCCGCAGTCCCGCTCAGCCCCTTTTGTTTTGTTTTCTATTGTTCTTGCTAAAACCACTTCAAAATAAAACGGTTACTTCTTAATTCCAATAGCTAGATAACGTCAAACATCTGAAAAGAGATTTCAAACACAGGAACATTATTTCAAAGAATGGTGGCAGTTAACTGAGCTTCACTTGGAATTGATAGTTTACTTTCTTAATAAAATGTAACTGCCATTATCCGAGTCCCTTAAAATGCTACAAATTACATTTTCTCTAAAAACTAAACTGAGGCAATGGCCAAAAAAAATCATTGAAAGAGTTCTGAATGTCAAGGAGAAAATGTGGAAATGAATGAAGCCCCCATATATGTTGTTATTAAATGTCATTGAGTGTATTCCATCTCAAAACAAGCCTTTGCATAACAGGAAAAAAAAATCACTATTACAAAACGTATATAGGAGAGAGAGAGAGAGAGAGAGAGAGAGAGAGAGAGAGAGAGAATTAGACAAAGATCAAGTAGAGGAGTAAAACTTATAATTAAGAGGTAAGAGTAGAGACTTTTTTATATAAATCATTTTATTGGGGCTCATTCAACTCTTATCACAGTGGAGGAGATTTTTTTGGATATGTATGTATGTAGGTGTATATATATATATATACATATATATATTTGCAGCTCATAATAATGATATAATTATCTACCATTGGATAGCATTGAATTGAGTATTGCCAAAATAAAGCATTTTCTGTTTTCATATAAAAGGTCCTAGATATCACCTTTCAGTCTTCCTATAAAACTAGACAATGACCTTACCTTTGATACTTAGTGTCTTAATCTGCAAAGAAAGAAAAGGGTCTCGGAGAATCTAAGCTAAATCTATGGGTGTAAATTACTACTGAGATGTATGCTAACAGGTCTATTATTTGAGATTAATAAAAATGAAACATAAAAAGGAAGCCGAGTTATAATATTAGCAGGTGGCAGCAGTCTAACAATATTATTATTGTATACAGGCTATTATGTAAGTCTATATTCCTGAATACCTAATGAATCTATTTACCTATGTCTAATTGTTCTAATCTACAACTCATTGTCACTTTGTCTGTGGAGACTTGGGATGCTGGAATCATTTTTAAATGATATTTTAAATACCAGCAGGGTGGACGGAAGTTTGCTCTGAGCTGGAACCATCTCATTGGTACCTAAAAACTACAATTGTTTTAATACATTTAATACAATTGTTTCAAATCATGAAGGCTCAAGGACTGAACAAGAGAAGAGGATTAAACACAGGCAGAGTCTGCTGAAATGCTTTGCTCTCACCCTTGCTAAGGCATTCTCTCTCTCTCTCTCTCTCTCTCTCTCTCTCTCTCTCTTTAAGCCTCAGTCTTCTCCTTTACCCTTATCTATTTTACAGGATTATGATGAGCATTAAAAAAATAAACAATGCAAATGAATTCGTCCAGTGACTGTCATCTGATAGGGATTCTAATCGATGGCTGCAATCACTATAGTGCTGTATCACAACAGCTTTAATGGCTAAGGCCACAAGTCTTATCAGTTAAGCAGCAGTCCATGCAGATTTAAAGACTGAGAGAAAGAAACCAGACAGCAATCATTTTAGTGGCTTTATGAGATAGACTCTAAAGTGGAAGCATGCCAGCAAAGAAATCCTGGGAGAGGTAGATGACAAAAACAAGAAGAAATCAACACAGGAAAATGCAGATAAATGTGGGAGAAAAAGGCTAAGCTAAGGGCAAAGCTATTTTGATTCTGAGTCAAGTATGTGAGTGATAAAGTCCTGACCCTTCCCAGACTGTGCTGATGGTGATCGTTGAGTTTAAATGTGATCCCAAGAATACACTGACCTAGATTTCACTCCAATGCATTTGTCTGTAGGTCCAGTGGCAATTTTAAAACACGAGAAGGCTTTAACTATAACAGGACAGTTTAGTGGTCTTAAATTAAACAGTTCCTCACACATTTCAGCTTCCCACTAACTAAAAGCAGACACCCCAACCAAAGGAAATTTGGTAGACTTTGCAAAATGTCTGCACACATCTGAATGGCCCCTCTATAGGGCCAGCAAGGGCATGACGGGCTGTAAGGACAGGGGTCTATTCTTCAGAGACTGACATGGGTGTTAGGAAACTCCTGGCAAATTCCACATGGGAAATGCTTAGGGTTGAGAAAAGAGTTCACAAAATCATTCTCAGCTTAATTCAAATAGAAGGCATTTCTCACCCCCGACTTTGATCTTGCTTTTTACAGCTTGAGGAACTCTGTTTTTTACAATCTGTCCAGTTTTCAAGTTCTCCAATGACATCATCTTTGTGAAGATGTTTTCCCCCATCTCTCCACAGCAATATTCTGAGAGATCACTTCCCCCTCCGGGTCTGCCCAGAGCATCATATACTCTTACCTTAGGACATGGGTTGTGTTAGATCATGTACATTGTTCTTACCTATCTCTTCCTCAGGAGGATTCAAATTCTTCTAAGACATAATGATTGATTTATTCTTCTTCGATCATCAGTTTTCAGAGATACATGTCCACATGTTGTTGGCACTCACTAAATATTGTTAATATATGCTATGTAAAATGTCAACAGTACCTTGAACAGTTTTGTTTTAGATTTAGAGGAATGTGACAAAAATCTCTAAAGAGATTTTCCTCCACTGGATTTCCCAGAACAGCACCAGTTACTAGAAGCCATGCCAAGGAGAGAACAGCTAGGAGGTCAAAGGATTCCAAAAGTTCAATGTAACTTTCGTTTCATGATTTCTGGCAGGTCACATTAGCCTGGACTCTCTACTGAGATTGTTTGTAATCTTTTCACTTGATCAGTTTCAAGAAACCTGTCACATAAAAGTCTCAAAAGTCAACACATTAAAGGTTTTGGTGTATCTATTCACTGATTCATTTGCTAAATAAATATTTGAGTATTTCCCCTAAGCCAGATATTGGGCATGAGAGATTAATAAACAGAAACTCCCCCTTTACGGATTTCCTGAATGGTTCATGAAGGCAGTGACCGTGTCTACTTTGCTCTTTGCCGTGTCCTCACTGCTTGGCACAGATCCTGGAATGTCTGAGGGATTCAGGCAATATTTGCTAACCTGAACAATAGAGAATAGATCGCTGGTGGCATAGTAGGTTAAGGATTGGGCCAAAAAGATGGCAGTTCAAAGACACTCCACTAGAGAACGATGAAGCAGATTTCAGAAATCCCATGCATTTCGTATCTGTTCCCTAGGGTTCCTAAGTGTTAGAATTAACTCATTCCATGGAGTTGAGTTACAGAAGTATGGGTAAGTCATTTGGGAACACATGAAAGGTAGGGATTTATTTTGCTAGCAGAAACTATAAATATTAGTTTGAGGAATGAAAAGACATGATTATTAAACCTTACATGATGAACAAAGTATGTTCAAATGGGAAAGAGCTAACAGTCCCCCAAGAGGGATTTGAAAGTCTTTGACAAACACATCTAGAATGATCAGGCAATCTTGCCCCTCTGTGGATTCAGAATCATTTTAAGAATTGGAAGATCATTTTGATCAAATTTGCTCCATGAAAAAAAAATATATGAGAAAGCTATTATAGGCAGAATGTGAGTGGTGTGGCGGTCATGTGCTTATGTTAATTTCATGACTGAGCTGGAGGGGTGGACTCTAGCCTGTTAATCTGGAGATAGCCATTGAGTAGCCAATGAAGCCTCCATGTGAGCATGGCTTTCTCCTGAGACTTCTAGGAAATCTCATGATATTTCCCTCGTGAAGATGAGACGCTATCTCCCCAGTTGTTGAGAGTGAGTCTCAGAGACGATGAATCACAGACAAAACAAGATGGCAGTGTCTGAGGAGCCAGAGAAGCCACATGGCTTGGCCCCAATGGAGCCAGACCTCTGAAGCTGGAGAAGCCATGTGGAGACCCCTGCCAGTGATGAGTTGCTTCTGCCACCACTGGATGCTGTTGATGAACCCTGAGCCCTCTAAGCGAGGAGCCATGGGGAGACCCCTGCCTGCACAGGGATTCTGCACCTACTGACCTGTGACTTCATGAGTCGGAAGGAGATATTATAGACTGGCATCAGGCATATGGTCTAATAGCGGACTCATGACTTTGAACTGGACTGGGTTGGGATGTTTCTCAGTGTTCCATTCCTCTTGTACATAAACCCTTTCCTTATATCCATATGCATATCTATTAATTTGTTCCTCTAGACTACCCAGACTAACACAAATGGAGTACAAAGATTAAACAGAAAGCAGATATCATACACCTCATGATATGTTGGTGGTGGGGGCATGGTCTTGAAATCCATAATTCATCATGGAGCCAGAAATTTTAGAGAAGAGGCTATTATCACGATGGACTGGGTTTTCCTTCACTGACTCAAGTGGAGGGAAAGGGTAGAAGTACATTTCCATACTCTCCATTTAAGCCAAGTAAGAGAGCTACAAGGAATATACACAATTGACAGGGGAGGCACAGAGCATTAGGGTCTACCTCATCATTGAGAAATACTTGTAAAAGAGTAAGATCAACTACATGGCTAGAATATCATAATTTACTGTCATGGAGTCAATTCTGACTCATAGAGGCCCTATAGGACAGGGTAGAACTCCCCCTGTGGGTTTCAGAGACGAACTCTTTACTAGAGAAGAGTTTGTCATCCATGGAAGTGATTGGTGGTTTCAAACTACTGGCCTTGTAGTTAGCAGCCCAAGGTGTAACCATTGTACCACCAGGGCTCCTACAAAATTATGGAAACCCCTGTTAAACAAAAACATCAAAATCCTCAGGACTTATCACTCAATCTATCCTCCACCTGGGTCCATACAGTTCTGAAGAATGTCTTCATCTTTCTAAGTCATCACTGATAATTTTACACTCTCAGTTCGAACCAATTAACAAAGCAGCTTGGCATTAGCAATGAACTACAATCATGCTCCTTCTCAGTTTACTTTGAATATAGGGAACCAAAAAGACATCTGAAGAGGTAAGATCAGAGCTGTACAACAGATGGGGTAAGGTTTCCCAAAGAGGGGACTCTTACAGCACAGCCCTGACTACTCTTGAAGAATACATAAGTGCGTTGTTGTGATGAAGGAAAGAAAAAAATTCCTTGAAACAATTTTCCTAGCCTCATTCTCACCAGTGCAGTTTTCAATTTTCTGAAACCTTCACAAAAACCCTATGGTCATTCTGCAAAATGGTACTCCAAAAAATATATCCATAATGCCTCTCTGGAATCTGAAAACACAGTGGTCCTAACAGTCTAAGCTTAACTGGACAGGTCCCCCTAGATGTCACTGTTTTTGAATGTATCCTTTTTTTTTTTTTGAAGGCATCCTAACTAGACTAAAGCAAGTGTATCATTGATAGAACTTATCACATAGACATATTTTAAAATGTTTGATTTAGAATAAACCCATGCACATATAAATATAGGTCCTAGCAGCAAGACTTTTTTACTTGCTCTCTTGTAAATAAACTGATTTCTGGAAGCAACAAATAAGAAAGAGTAAGGCAAAACAAAAAGGAAACAAAAGATTGAATAAAAAGAGAAAATAGGGGCTGAACCTCAGTGACGTAGTGGTTGAGTGCGGGACTGCAGCCCACTGGCGTGGTGGTTCAAATCCAACAGCAGCTCTCCAGAAGCAAGGCTGGGTAGATCCCACAATCACCAGAGGGCAGTGATGCCTAAAAAAAAGAGAGAAAAAATAATAGTAATAACAGTTAGCAAAAACAAACAAACAACAAACCCAAACCAAAAAAGCCTACATCATTTCATGTCTGTTCACTGACCTTTATGACTATCTCCCCACTGGTCTTAGGGATTGTCTCCTTTATTGTTGGTTTGTCTACCTATATAAGATAGGCATGGGAAGCAAGCTCAAGAACAAAACAATGGAACCAACAGTTCTAGAGGGACTTGGGGGAGAAGGTGTGTGTGGGGTGGGGGGGGGGGGGAAGTGGTGAGCAAACAACACCATAGGCAAGGGAAAAACTCAAAAATTAAATTCAACAACAAGGAGGACATAGAGATCCTCAGAGTGTTGGTGCAGTGGCTATCTAGCTGAGAGAAATTACTAAGATCCAGAAGAAAGGCAAGCATTATGATAGGGCAGGGAAAAGGTAAAAGGAGAAAGAGGAGAGATCTGAGAAGCAAAGCTATCGATAGATATATAAGAATAGGTGTGTACATATGTAAATACATTAATTCATAAAATTTGAGGTATTGGTGTGTGTACATATATTTATATGACAATATATTGAGGAAGTGGACAGACCGGGAGCCTCAGATCAAGCTTGACTCAACACAAGAACATTTTGTTCTAATAACCGGGCATTCTGTCTTCAGCACAATTGCTGAAGACAAAATGGGTACACAAGCAAATGTGGTGAAGAGAGGTGATGGTGCCTGGCTATTGAAAGCTATAGCATCTGGGGTCTTAAAGTCTTAAAGTTAAATAAGTGGCCACCTAGGAGAGAAGCAACACGTCCACATGTAAGAAGCATACTAGCCTGTGTGTTCATGAGGTGTCAGGTCAGCAGGATCAAGTCACAGGCATCAGAAGACCCCCAAACAAGCAAAAAGCAAAATATATATATTGTTAAGAACAAGGGGGAGTCAGAGCAGAAACTATAGGGCATGTCCTCACTGAAGGGTCACAAGGAAGGGAAGAGTCAACCAAGAGGTAGTATAGCTCTGATGAAACAGAACATGCAATCTTCCCTGTTTCCTTGAAGCTTCCTCACACAACCACAAATCCACTATTATGACCCCAGTCCTGCCTTTCACTATGGGCTAGACTGAAGCACAAACATAAGTACAGATAAGAACTCTTGACACACAGAATCCAGGTGAGATAAATCCCTCAGAAACAGAAATGGGAGTGTCAATATCAGGATGGTAGAAGGAAGGTGGGAAGAGAAGGAGAGGAAAGGGAAGCTGATTTCAGTGATTGACTTTGACCACCACCATCTAAGGGGGATGGACAACAGAGATCATGGGGGAAGAGAGATAACGATCAGTGTAAGATATGAAAATAATAATTTAAAATTTAATAAGGGCGGGAATGCGGGAGATCCCAATGGTTCAAATAGAAACTAAATGTTAGAAAACAATGATGGCAATGTATGTACAAATATAATTGATATAAGAATTGTTATAAGAGGTGTAAAAGTCCCCAATAAAATGATCTTTAAAAAAAGAAAGAAAGAGAAAGTCAGGGGTGTGTAAGGAGAGGGCTGCATATCTGCAAAGCTGGTTGTCTTTTTGCTTAGGCTACATTGCAAAGTGGGGTGGGATTTATTTATTTATTTGAAACATTTTTCCTTTCTCGCTTCCAGCTTCTAGCAATCCTTGCCCTTCTTTGGACTGTAAATGCATCGCTTCAGTCTTTGTCTCCATTGTAATATACTTTCTCCATATCTGGCTCTGTATTTTCATATGACCTTCTTATAAGATGTACCAATAAGGTACATCTTATTCCAGATAAATCCATCTACTAATTTGACCTGTAAGGTCTCATTCCAAATAAATCACATTCTAAGTTTCTGATGAACATGACTTTGAAAGGATACTGTCTTCATTATCTAGTGCGGCTATCAGAAAGATACCATCAATGGGTGACATTAAAAAACAGTTTCTTCAGAGTGAGAAAGCTAGAAGTCCAAATTCAGGGTGCTGTCTCCAGTGGGGAAGCTTTTTCTTTTCGTCAGCTCTTAGCAAAGTCATTGGCTCTTCTGCTTTTGTTTCCTAATCTCCACGTGGGTGGACACCTAGCTTCCCCCTACATATCTGCTTATGTATTCTGCTTCTTTTATATCTTATAAGAGATTGACTCAAAAATAAACCATTCACTAATCATATCCAGTTAATATGAGAGCCAACACACCCCAAATGTGCTTTTAGTCAAATTCAGGTTGTTAGTTGTTTTGGGTGCAATTGAGTCTGTTCCAACTTTACAGACAGCAGAACAAAAACTGCCCAGTTCTGTGTCATCTTTTTAATCAGTATTATGTTGTAACCACTGTGTCAATTCATCTTTTTTTTTGGGGGGGGGTTCCTCTTTTTTACTGACCCTTCAATTTTACCCTTCCTTTTACAGGAAACTGGTCTCTCTTGATAACATATCCAAAATATGTGAGATGGAACACCTGGCCTTGGACACAGTCAGAGAGTACTTCTCATTCTAGTCCTAGGAGAAGAAGGAAGATTTGACAAGGGCTATGATCCCATGATGCACTACAGGATTGCTCAATGTGTTAGTCTGGGCAGACTAGAGAAACAAATTCAGAAACACATATATGTATATAAGGGAGAGGTTTATATACAAGAAGAATGGAACATTGAGAAAGCATCCCAACCCAGTCCAGTCCAAGGTCATAAGTCTGGTACTAGCCCATATGTCCAATACCAGTCTATAAAGTCTTCTTCAGACTCATGGAGCACATTCAATGATGCCAGAACAATCACAGGCCAGTGGGTGCAGAGTCTTGTGTATCTGTGGTGGTCGAAGCATCTCAGCTCTGGCAGGGGCCTCTTTGAAGCTTCTCAAGCATCTCAGCACCAGCAGGAGCCTTTATGTGGCTTTTCTGGATTCAGAACTCTAGTTCCATCAGGGTAAGTCCATGTGGTTTCTCCTCTGGCTTCTCCAGCTTCTAGGATGCAGGGCCTATCAGCATGCTGCCATGTTGTCTTGTCAGTAGACCGCCTGAGACTGAGGCAATGGTATCTCATCCCCACAAGAGAAATATTGAGAGATTTCCCAGAATTCTCAGAGAAAGCCATGCCCACACAGAGATCTCATTGGCTATCTCCAGATTGACAGGCTAGACTCCTCCCCTACATTCAATCAAATTGGCACCAGCATACATGACGGCCACACTCATCTTGAGGGGCAAAGTCCAGGTGAAAATATTTTCAGAGGGGCAGAGTCTCTCAGAATTTATATTAACTATTCCCCAGAGACTTCTGGAAAATGTGGCTGCCAGGTAACAAGCACAGAAAGACCTTTTCAAAAATGACCCCCACAAATCCCAACCACAACGAAATCCTGCAATCCTTAGAAAGCAGAAAAATGACTTCAAAGCTAAGTAGACCAAGGCTTCTCTAAATCAGATTTCTAGGAGATAGGTGGAGCAAGGGGAGGAGGCAGTGCATGGGGTTTGGCAACTCCAGCAGGCTGATACTGGCCGCCTTGGTGAGCGTCCATACTGGGAGCTAGCACTCCTGTCTTGCTTTCCCACCACCAGTGTCCAGGAGTTTGATCTGTTTATGTGGTACTCCCCTCCCCCCCCTACTGCATATATGCAATGCCACTGATGCCCATCACAGAGCTTCTACTTCCCTGTTGCTACTCTTCCCCCACCCCAGATGCATCTCCTATTTATAGAGCCTCCAGTATCCCTGTACAAATAGAATACCACATGTGCATCCTAATGCTGCCACTGATCCACACAGTTCCACTCACCACCCCCTTCTTCAGCCAAGGCCCTGCTAATGATTTGTATTTGCACATGAATGCAGCCATAGCAATAGATATTTTCACCTCCAAGATGTGTTTTTCTCCTTCTTTCTTCTCTAAGTCACTTCCTTATGCCGTGTCCAATTTTCATAAGCATATGAGGCAACTGGAAAATACCATGGTTGGCGCAGGCACATCCTGGTCCTAAAAGTAGCATCCTTGCACTTAAACACTTTAAGGAGAGCTTGTGCAGCAAATTTACCCAATGCAAAGTGTATTTTGATCTCTTGCATTGCTTGTGGATACAAACAAGACAAAATCCTTGGCAATTTCAATCTTTTGTCCACTTATCATGATGTTACCTATGGGTCCAGGTATGCAAGCTTCTATTTTCCTTACATTGTATTGGAGCCCTGGTAGCATGGTGGTTAAAAATTGGACTGTGATCTGCAAACTCTGCAGTTGGAAACCGCCAGCCAATCCAAGGGAGAAAGACAAGGCTTTCTACTCCTATAAAAACTTTTCAATTCCTCATTTGTAGAAAGCATCATTGTGTCATCTGCATAGCACAGGTTGTTAATAGGCCGGCTTCAAATCTTCATACTATATTTTTCTCCATTAATGCATTTTATCAGATTATTTGATCATTTGATATATCAATAAGTATGATGAGAAGATGTAATCATGATGTACACTTTTCTTGATTTTAAATGATGCAGTATTAATTGCTTCTATACTCCAATAAGTTTTAAAGCCATGGAGAAATGAACAAGTACCTAGAAACATACCATGTACCCACATTAATTCAGATTGATGCAAAAACCTCAAAAGACCCATTGCAAATGGAGAAATAGAGAAAGTAATTTAAAACCATTCAACAAAGAAAAAATCTAGGACCAGATGCCTTTACATGAGAATTCTATCAAATGTAAAAAGTCCTGTCAACAAATCTACAAAGATATTACGGAAGATAGAAAAGTGCAGCCAAATCTCAAACTCATTGTATGACATGAGCATAACCTTGTTAACAAAACCAGGCAGCAACTCCTCATGTACAGTAAGCTATAAACCAAATATCTCTCACCAGCATAAACACAAAATTTCTCAAAAAAAACTGCCAATAGAATCCAAGAACATATATATCTACCCAAGAAACAAGAAGAACAGAAAGAAAGGAATACATCTTGATCTAGCAGGAGTCACATCAGGTATGCAAGGACTGTTCAACATTAGGAAAAATCACTATAGATCACTACATAAACTAGATGAAAAATAAAACCTTATCACCATATTCATATATGCAGAAAAGGCATTTGCAATATCCGACACCCATTCCTGATAAAGCACTCAAAAATTATGAATAGAGAGAATCCTCTCTGTACAATAAAGGTCATCTTCAAAACTTCAGTGGCCAACATTCTTCTCTCAGTGTGGTAAAACTGTAATCATTTCCCCTGAGAATGGGAACCAAACAAGGATGACCCTATTGCCGCTCTTATTCAACATTATGCTAGTACAAATCTTAGCCAGTACCATTAGGCAAAAAAATAAATAAATCAAAAGGATACAGCTGGGAAAATAAGGGAAACATACGTGATTGAAAGTTTGCTTTTATATGTAGAAAGCTCAAAGATTTCATGACAATATTGTGGTAATGTGACATTGAACAAGATTAACAAACAGAAATCAATCAGATTCCTCAATATCAGCAAAGATAGTTCTGAAAAAAACACACCAAGAAAAAAGTACCATTTACAATATCCACATAAGGTAGAATTAGTTAGCTCTTCACATATTTGGTTAATGTTAATGAAATACTTAGGAATAAATTTATCCAAAGAAACAAAAGATCCATACAGAGAAAACTGTAGATCACGGCTACAAGAAACCCAGAAATTTACATAGATAGAAGAATAGCCTAAGTCCATGGATTTAAAAAAAACATACAACTCATGGTCATTGTGACCCAGGGTGACCCAATGAGAAAGTTTCTGAGTTTCTGAGACTTCAACTTTATATGGGAGTACAAGGTCCGTCTTTCTCCTGAAGAACTCCTGGTGGTTTTAAACTGCTGAACTGGTGATCAGCAGTCCAACAGGTAACCACTACACCACCAGGATGCCTTATGTTTATGGAGAGGAAAGCTTAATGTTGTGAAAATGACAACACTATCTGAGGCAACTATAAATGCAATGAAATTCTGATCCAAATTTGAAATTGGTTCTTTAATGAAATGGAAAATCTACCAGTAATTATTTAACTTCAAATGGAGAGAGGAGACTTAGGATAAACATAGAACTCCTTAAGAAGAAAAAAATAGGAACTCTTGTAGGACTAGACCTAATAACCTAGTACAAAGTCTCAGCTGTAGCAACATTCTATTACTCATACAATGATTGCTACATTGACTCATAGAACAGAACAGAAAATACAGAAATAAACCAATCCATCTGGAGGCAACTGATATTTGAAAAAGAATTATAAAACAATAAACGGGAAAGAAACACTCCATTCAGCAAATGGTGTTGGCAAAACTAGATCTCCATCTTTGGAAGAATGAAATAGAACCCATACCTCACCCCTTGTTAAAAAATAAACCTAAAAAACTCAAGATGGATGAATGATGTAAATATAAATCCTAGAACTATAAAGATCATCAATAAGAAAATACAGATACACTTAGGGACTCTTGTGCAGGGCATTGATATACTACTAAAAATAATGAAGGAAGGACAAATTACGGCATAAGACAGAATAGATGAGGGCTGAGCCCTGGTGGCATAAGTGGTTGAGTGCAGGATTGAGGCCCACGGACTTGGCAGTTCAAATCCAGTGGCGGCTCTCAAGGGCAGCGCTGGGTTGCTCCCACCACCACCAAAGGGCAGTGATGCCCCCCCCCCAAAAAAAAAACAACAAAAAGGACAGGATAACCAGGACCTATCAAAATAAGACATTTATGTATATCAAAAGGCTTCATCCGAAATGTACAAGGAGAGTCCATGGACTGGGAATTCACAAAAGTTACTGTAACAACGTATTCAAGCATAAAGACAATTTTGTGGATGGTCTTTTTCTGTACTTAGGGTAGCTATGAACCAGAATCAACTGGATGGGACCTAAATACAAAAAATATATATGTGTATATTTTTCTCAATGGTATAGTATTCAAAATTCTATATCATTGGCTAGATTGATGATTTTATTATTAGAATTACCAAAGGTCTAGAGAGACTGTTTATATTATTCCTCAAGAAACTAATAATGCTCTTTCTAAAATGACTCGTATACAAACTTTAGTTATATGAATGGGTTTTGAGCTCACACTTAATTGTAAACTCTAATCTAAGAAGAGCTAGTTTTTTTGGTTTGACCCTGCTCTATACTTGTTCTTATGAATGGATCACTTAAGATATGAGTGCAATAAAAACATGTGGTAAAGAAATCAGATGGTACCCCCAGCTACCAGAAAGAATTATACCTTGATACATAAAGGCTTGTCTTGAAAGAAGCAGCCATTTAAGTCAGGTATCAGCTACGTCTCCATCTTTGAATCACACAAGCTAGTGTGATCAAAGAGTTAATAACAATAAAACCCAAGATCGGGGTAGAGCTAAGTGCCCAGTGTGCAGAAGACTTTGAGTGACCATAAAACCCCAAAGTCCACTTTGATAGCCCCCACATGGACTGTCTCCATTGAATTCTCTCAGTCTGCTTACCAAGTATTTGAATAGACTTATTCTCAGACAGCCTACATTGAAAAAATAGATTACTATACATATAGTTAGGTTAAAATATAACATCATTTATGTTTCAGTTTTTAATTATTTTCTGCTATGTTTTGGATAGAGGTTTTTCTGTGTTCTAGACTGTTGTCATTGGGTTTTTTGGCTTGTTTGCATCTAATTTTCCTTATGTGAAATTCAGGAGAGATAAATCTATAAAGACAGCAAATAGAATAATAGTTTCAAAGGGTTATGTTATGGATAGGTATGGATACTTGGTAATAATTGGTACAAAATGAAGAATACAGTCTAAAACTTATTGTGGTGATGAATCCACAGCTCTTTTTAATATATTTAAAACATTGAATTGTGTGCTACATTAATTATATGTAAATAACTATTTTTTAAATGTCTGATAGGAAGTCTCACTATCTTCATGTATAAGGAACATTTGGCTGTACTTGCTCCCTGGCAAATTTGTTTATTCTTTTGACAATTCATGGTTTATTTAATCTTCTTCACCAACACCAAATTCTATGACTACACTATGACTATAAAGTTAAGATTACAACACATATTTGTGGATACACAATTCAAAGTAATAGAAATACAATTCACCCAAGGAATCTAGAGAAACAAATCCATAGATACACATATGTATTCAAGGGAGTGGTTTATATACAAGAGTAAATGAACACTGAGAAAACATCCCAGCTCAGTCCAGTCCAGTTCAAGGTCATTAGTCTGATATTAGTCAACATGACCGATAGCAATCTATAAAGTCCCCTTTAAACTCAGGAAACACTGCAATGATGTCAAATGCAGAATGTCCACACGCCAGTGGGCAGAAAGTCTTTGGATTCAGTGGTGTAAGCAGCTCAGTGCTGGCAGGAGTCTCCATGTGGCTTCTCCAGGTCCAGCTCTCTAGCCACATTGGGGTAGGTCCAGGTGACTTCTCTTTAGGGATATTTTGCAAGAAGCCAGCCTTGTCAGTCAAGCATGTAAAAGGGAGTGAACAGAAAGAGATTGTGTCTTCCCCTCAAAGAAGGAATTACCACATTTTCAGAAAATTCCAGAATTTTCAAGAGAAGACCATTCCCACATAGAGGTCTCATTGACTATCTCCAGACTGATAAGCTAGACTTCATTCATACATTCTTAATCCTCAAAATGACACCAGTTTAGGTGAGTGCCATACTTGGTGACTCAGTATTTAAGTGTTTGGCTGGTAACACTTCAACCAGTTAGTTGCCCATGGAAGAAAAGACCTGATGATGTAATCTTCAAAAATTACAGCCTAGAAAACCTTGCAGGGCATGTTTATTCAATGGGTTCCAAAAGTATAAGATTTAAATCACATGTAATTAAGGCTCGATCTATGATAGCATCAAAGAAATGGGACAAAAATAATGATAGAAAATGGACCAAATCTTACATGCTGTAATTGGGGAGAGACAAAATGGAAAAATCCAAGCCTAGAAGCCAGTAAAAAGAGTCAGAATCTTCAAAACATTGATAGCTAGCAGTTATCAATACATATGTGAGACTACAATGACATGGAAAAATACCTACACATCAGCACTGTTATTAGGGAGAGTCCTTGGTATGATGAGAATTAAAACATTAGTAAACTGCTTAGGATGGAAAAGAGCATTCTCTAAAGGTAACCAACGATCAGAAATTATCTTCTCAGGATGAGGAGTCTCATTCCTGGGTGGTTCAAATGGTCTACATGCCAGCTACCAACTGAAACATAGAAGTTTGAATTAATCCAGAAAGAGCTTGGGAAGACTGTCTGATCATCTATTTCTGGATGGTCAGCCATTTAAAGATGTAGGAAACAGAATCTACTCTGACACACATGGGAGTCACCATGAATTGCAATCAACCTAGGAGGAACTACAGTTGTTTTTTGTTGTTAGTTAATTGTATAACTTGGGCTTTCCTTAGCAGGAAATACAAGTTTGGAAGCAGAGCTAAATTGCTCAAGAAGAGAGAAAATAGAGTAGAGTAGTTGTGATTTTCAGTGTCAATAATAAGAAAAAATATTTTCAAGTATTTGGTTTCTAGAGTCACCAAATTACTAGCCTTGTAAAATGTAGCTGAAATAGAAAGGGGAGTATTATTTGAAAGAATATAGCAAGTAGGGTGGTGATAAAGTCAGAAGTTAGAAGATAGACATAGGTACATAGATGGATAGTGTGCCAACATGGCTCCCATAGAAACGTGGGCAGAGTTTTATTTCCCAATCAGGTTGCAGGTTGATTGGAGGGCAGCCAAGATAAATGACTCTCCTAAGGATGGTCTCTCTTTCTGCCTTCACCTTCCCACTGGCAAACCACTTGGAAACCTGCTGAAGACCTACCAGACCCCTAAAGATGTGTCGAATACCAGTGGATCCACAAGACTTTTCACCCACCGGCCTGTGATATTCCTGCATTATGCATCATTGCTTGTGGCTCTGTGAGTCACAAGAGATTTAAGGACTAGTATCGAACTTATGGATTAGTATCAGACATAAGGCCTTGATCTGGTCTGGGCTATGAAGTTTTATTGATGCATAATTACTTCTTGATATAAAGGACTCTCATACATATACGAGTGTACCTGGATTTGTTTCTCTAGTCAACTCAACCTAACACACAAAAAAATGATAGGTCAATGATAGATGATGATGATGATGATGATGAGAGAGAGAGAGAGAGGATGATGATGATGATGATGATGATGATGATGATGATGATGATGATGATGATTAGAGAGAGAGATGAGAGAGAGAGAGAACGATGGTAGAGGAGCAAGTTTGTAGGGTCAATGTATGTAGTCAGGAATGTAGACTCACAAGCAATTTAGGGCTACTATGTTCGTACCATTTGAATTGATAGCTTCTAGAGAACAAATTTCTAATACAGCTCTTTCTGACACCTCTGATTTTTTTCTTATGTGGATAGGATTTGTTTCCTTTCCTTTATTTCGTATTCCAACTAGTTTTTACAGATGTGATTAGTGTAGGTTATGTTTTCCTTTTTAATCACCTGGTCAGAGTCTTAAATAATCACCAGTCACTGCAGGGATTACCCTGCACTAACATCCACAGGCACCATGGGACAGCAGGCACCTGTTTCTCTGTATTTTTCAGGGTATCGTGGGATTCCACAGCCCTAGGATTAAACACAAGGAGCACTAGTGGCTCAATGGATAAAGCACTTCATTGTTACCCATGAACCATGTGGTGGGTGAAAGATGTGGTAGTCTGCTTCCATAAAAATTTAAGCCTTGAAAACTCATAAGTGCAGTCCTACTCTGTCCTATAGGGCTGCTTTGAGTTGGCCAACAACAATGGATTGGTATTTCTTTGACCTGAACACATAGTCATAAAGATTCATTGTGCCACCAATGCATTCATATGACTAATTATTAGACAAAAGGTCTGCTTTGCCTAAATCATAAATTTACTGCTATTGTTGCCATTGATGGCCAGTTGATTACAAGTTGATTCCAATTCATTTTGACGCCCTACATGAGAATGGCAGGGGCCTGCAAGATTTTCTTGTCTGTAATCATAAAGGAAGAATAGGGCCAGGCCATCACATCTGAGATACCACTGAGTAGATTCTGACCCTGATGTCACCTAGAAAATAGAGATGTTTTTAATTCTGTTTATACCTATGGATAACTGGGTCTTTAATGAAATACACAAAAGTGATTTACCAAAAAAAAAAAAAAAAACCCACTGCCTTTCCAACTCATAGCAAACTTATACAGAGTTTTCATAGTTATAAACCTTTTTAGGAACAGGGTAGCTTCATCTTTCTTTAGTCAAAGACCTAGTAGGTTTAAATTGCCAATTTTGTGTTTAATAGTTCAGAGTTTAGCAGACAGCAGTACCAGGATTTTTTTCTACATGCTAGACAAGAAAAATCAGGTATTTATAGGAATCTGAGACCTATTTAAATTTTGAAATCTTCCATTTCCTAAGAAAAATATTGCAATTTTGGTCAATAAAAATTAACATTTACTGAACTCATATACTCCAAAGTACAGTTTTAGGATATTCTTTATGCATTGACTCATTTCCTCTTCACAACTGATAGTCAATCCTTTTCCAAAAGATAAAACCAATCAGAAAGACCAACACATCCCAAAGTCATATATATACCAATAAGGGATGCTTGGATTTGAATTTACACAGTTTTGTCTATCTCCAGACCCTGTGGGTTAAAAATGTACCCCTTTTTTTGGTAAACTCTGAGGCATCCCCTAATAACAATAGAAATATAACTTAATGGGCTGAGCCCTGGTGGCGTAGTGGTTGTGCACAGGACTGTGGCCCACTGGGTTGGAGACTCAAATCCAGCAGCAGCTCTCCAGGAGCAAGGCTGGGCCTCCTACTCCCCCCACCAGAGGTCAGTGATGCATATATATATATATATATATATATATATATATATATATAACTTAATGACTGCAATTTAATATATTCTGCTGTTTCCCTGTCACAGCCTAAGAATATATTATGGTCATGTAACAGAACTACAAAAATCACAAATTTCAAAGCGAGCTAGTAAGACCATGCCTGAAATAATAAACTGAAAAAGAGCGGGAAGAAAAAAGTCTGCTTTGAAAGGGTTAAGGATTCCAGAAGGCTTTAATAGCAGGTTTGTAATCAAGGGCCACCATAAAGAAGCAGCAGGGGAGGGAGGGAGGTAATCTTGGTCATGCTGTGAGTGTACAAGTCTTTCCTTTAGAACTGTGTCAAACCACCCAGGAGCAAAACAGAGAGCTGTGTTTAAACTTTGTTCCATTTCAGAATGGACGTGGTGTTTTCACTGAAGCCAGAAAACGGAGGATCAGCTGAGACCACTTGATTCAATAAAACCCATCAGAAGACTTGGCTGCACCTTTGCTAACAGTTTTACATATGATAAGTCAATTTTTTCCATCAAAAAATTGAATAAAAATTATCCATAGTACTTAACAACCTAAGGCTTTTTGAACCCACCTCCCAAGTAAAACCACAACATTCTTCAATTCTGCTTTCTGGAAGGTCAATTAGCCTGGTCTTTAAAAAAAAGAAGGTTATGATGAAGAAAACCTTTTAAAAAATATGCTGCATCTATATTCCACTGTGTAATTTCCCTTATCCATTTGGAAGAGAGATTCACTAAAGTCATTTGTGCTTGTTCCTTCATGTCTATGGGTGTAACTTCCTTTTTTGAGGGGCAGAACAAAGTCTCTTGGGAGCATGGTTCATGCAATTACATTTTTTCCTAACAGGAAAGCCAAATCTTGAGGTTTGGAAGAGCTCATTGAGAATGGTATTGGCAGTACTTCCCATGGCAAGTTGATCTGATCAGAAAATGGGCACTTTACTGTTGCATGCAGTATGTTCTTTGCCCACCCTTTCTAAATCCTGATGGATTCAAGGAATGCAGTGGAATATTGTTTCCTTTAAAGAAGAAACAGAAATATTATTCAGATAATTAATCTGATGGAAAAAGTATTTTTTAATCATTCTACTCTTGTGAAATATCGTTCCTGTTAAATAGGAAACATCCAGGGAGAGCAAAAGGTCAGAGTTGTCCTATTTCTCCAAGAAACTCAGCATTCATTCTGAAACCTGTAAGCCTTTAGATCAGAGGTTCCTGGTGAGGACTAACTAGCTCACGACCTCAGAACCAATTCCACCTCCCTATGGGACAGAATTGAACTGCTATACTTTTTTAAGGGAACAGATGAAGCTGTCAGAGTTCCTGAGGACTACCCCCCCCAGGTCCCCCCACACCCACTCCAAACAACCAACCCCCTGAAACAACTCTTATTGTCTATCTAGGGATTCCAAGGCTGTAAATCTTGTTATAGGAGCAGATATACTGATCTCTCTCCCACAGAGCAGCCGGTGGGTATGGACTGTTGACCTAGTGCTTAACAATCCACGATTTATCTGAGAGCACACCAGAGTCCCTTTAAGGAGTAATTTGACAGTGCAAGTATGTTTATCTCAGTTATGAGCTATTAAAATTAGCAAGTATAAGTTTCTCAGTAAATATTTTTACTTTAAAATATGTTTATATGATCACACACAATTGCCTTCTACTTTCTATTTTGTATTAATATTTCTATTTAATAAACAAGATATGAATGCATTTAGAAAAATGAACTTTTTAAGCACATTTTCTCAGCAACTTCTTCTCTAATGATAACCTAAAAGATTTTTAAAATGGATTTTATTCCATCTATTCCAATTTCCATTCATCTGCTTATGAAAATATTTCTTTTCCTCATTTCAAAGCTAAATGGATTCAACACTTTCTTTACTTGGTTTGCCATAATCCCCAATGTGAAAGATTGATCCCCCCCCCATTTGCTCCAGTTTTCTTTCTTGTATTTTGTTTATTTGTTTGCTATACTGAGTACTCTGTTTTCAACAAAGGTAGTCACAATATATTGGCCTATTCCAGCTTTTCAGAGCCCTCCATTTGGGGGAAAGACTTTCCTTTTATTACAGAGATTGCAAAGAATTCAAATCCTTATGATTTCTGATGGAGCATGTTTCATTCACTATGCAACAAGTATTTTAAAACCTCAGCATGATTTTTTAAGTAAACAGCATGGAGTTTCTAAAAAGTATTAATGTTATGAAAGTGAGATTCACAGATATATTTTCTCTTGTAATGAACACAAAATGAAAAACACAAACTCATTTCAAAGAATATCCCCTTTTGTTTTCCTTAATTACAAACACAGAATAATGCTCAGAAATTAATCAACATGTGATGTTTCAACTAACAGAAAACAAGGGGTAAAACTAAAAAAAAAAGACAAACTATTTATTAAAAATAATACTTTAATTACTACTGTAGAAACTTCCTATATGAAAGTACTGGTCCATGCTAACCTTTTTCTTCCTCCTTTTCCTGTTACTAACTACAGCATAGTTTTTCAAAGAATTTTTGGCATCTCCAGATGATAAATTATGTGAATTATTGTTGGATCAAAATTCCTTTGAAATAACTGCAGGTGTTCATGATCCTGTCAGAGCAAATGTCCGGTAAGTATACTGAAAACACTGACAAAGAAGCCATTGCTCAAGCTTCTTGGAGGCCGAGACCTGTTGGGAGTGGCTTTGTGTAAAATTGAAGACATATGGAAAATTATCCAGTGAAGACAGAAGGCAGCCTATCCAATTGGCATGGGATTAGAACCTGACTTCTTCCGGTTGAAACTCATGTCTGAGGACCTTTCTTCTGCTGCATGTTCTCCGCTTTGCTTCTTCTTAGTTCATAGTGAAATGTAAAAGGGTACACTGTTAAGTTGAAATGTACAGCTTATATAGAACAATAAAAATATAAATTAGTGGTGGGGAGAGTAGGGTGGGAGGGGTAATATGAGGAGCTGATACCAGGGCATTAAATAAAAAGAAAATGTTTTGAGAATGATGATGGCAACAAGTGTACAAATGTGCTTTGCATACAATGAATGTATGTATGGATTGTGAAGAGAATTGTATGAACCCCCAATAAAATGATTAAAATAAAAAGATGAAACAACTGAAAAAAAATAAAAGAATAAATCTATCTATCTATCTATCTATCTATATATATATATATATATAAATTAGGTAAACATAATATTATTACTCATAATGTAATGTGCATTACATAGATAATCTATATTCCTATTTTATTTTCCTTGGGTATATAGAAAAACTGATCAGGGGATCAAACACAACTGCAGCACCTCAGGAAGAAGTTAAGGCTAACTCTTCTTATAAAGATTTATAGCCTCAGAAACCCTGTAAGGAGTTGCTAAGAATTTGATTCAACTTGGTAACAATGAGTTGATCCAAAGGTACTATCTTCTTAATAGGTGCTAGAAATAAAATGCAATAGATACTTATACTTATTGGAAACATGCTTAGAGAAATGAATGAGCATTGTCTTGCATTTTAAGGAGTCCTGGTGGCTCCTGGAGCAGTGATTAACTGCTTGACTACTAATTGAAAAGTCAATAGTTCAAAATCACTAGTTGCTTCTCAAGAGAAAGATATGTGAGACTGCTTCTGTAAAGATTTACAGTCTTGAAAGCCCTCTCTAGAGATTCTATTCTTTCCTGCTCGGAGACGTTGAATAAGAATTCAACTCGGCAAAAATTCTTTATTTTTTTTCATATAAATTATTTTTATTTTTCAAAGATGAATATGTATATGTACATATATAGTCAAATGACATCAATATATTCCATGTGTATGTATAAAACATGTATACCTCAATAAAATGATATGTGTTTACATTTATATTCCAAATGACACCAATAGAATAACCATACTTTTTTTCCCAATGATTTTATTGAGGGCTCTTATAATATTCAATTCATCATTTGTATCAAGCATATTTGTACACCTGTTGCCATATTCATTTCCAAATATTTTCTACTTGAGACTTTGGGATAAGCTCTTCTTTCCCCCCCTTTTTTTAAATGAGCCTCTAATAAAACGATTCTTTTGGGGGAGCATCACTGCCCTCTGGTGGTGGGAGTAGGAGGCCCAGCCTTTGCTCCTGTGCAGCCGCTGCTGGAATTGAACCTCCATCCCAGTGGGCCACAGTACCGCACACAACCATTACGCCACCGGGGCTCAACCCAATTCTTTTTTTTTTTTTTAAGGAAAAGAAAACTAAACACACAGATTGTGAGTCATTTGAACATTTACATGCCTTTTAGACTCGTAAATAAAACATAAGAAAGAACAAAAATTAGGACTCTAATTCTACATGTTCAACAATTAGAAATAAAGTAACATAATAAGCCTACCATGACCAAAAGATCAGAGCACGTAAAAATGAAAGAGAAAACAGAATAAGTAATAAAAATAAATAAACAATGCAAGAAGTTGACTCTTCTAAACAAATCTATGAAATTGAGAAACCACTGGCAAAGCTTTAAACAGGAAAAGCACAAATGAAACAAAAAATAAATGACATCACACCAGGACCCAATGAAATAAAGCTATTCTAATAATAGAATAATAAAAGTAGTGAACTCCAACAAAAACACTTTAAGCTTTTTTTTAAAAAAATGATAACAGAAAATAAAGGACAAAATAATAGAAACATACCATCTACTAATTTAACACAAACACTGGTAGAAAATTTAAGTAGACCCATAAAAAAATCAATTGAGTCATTTAAAAATTCTTAATTAAAGAAAAGTTCATGCTGAGACAACTTCATGCATGAACTTTACCACATAGTGAAGAGCTGACATCAATTCAACTTAAACTATTCCAGTGTAGAAATGGATGGAACATTTTCAAATTCGTTTTATGAAGCAAGCATATTTCTATTATTAAAACAAGGTAAAGACAACATTAAAAAAAGATTTTATACCTAAATCCTCAAGAACTTATACACAAAAAATATTCAAAAAATCCAGCATATATATACATATATGTGTGTTTATATATAAATCCTGACCAAATGAGTTTATATCAGATATGTAAGGATAGTTCAAAATTAGAAAAACAATAAATGTAATCCCACACACAAATAAAACAAAGGGAATAAAAACACAGTCAAATCTAAACAATCTATGCAAAACAGGTATTTGACTATTAATAACTATTTCTGATTTTACAAAGCAAAATAAATATAGAAGGAACTTGCCAACATAATTTGGGGCATATATATAAAACAAACAACCAACGTTAATCTCAATGGAGAAAGAATGAAAACATTTTCTTTGAGAACTAAAACCAGGACCAGACAAGGATGACTTTTACCACCACTGTATTGCTATGTTATGCTGGAAGTCATTGCCACCATAATAAGCCAAGAAAGGGAAATAAAGACATTCAAACTGACAGAGAAAAAGTAAAATTCTATTTATAGATGAAATGATCCCATATGTAGAAAATCACAAAGACTCAGTAAGAAAATTGTGGAATCAATTCAAAGATTCAGAGAGGTGGTGAGGAACAATATTACCATTAAAAAAAAATCAAAGTATTTCCACTTACAAAGAGAATGCTAAAAATGCAATCAGGAACATAATATCCCTTTTAAGTTGACACCCGATGGAAGTGGTGATACTGGGAGGGTGGAGGGAGGGTGGAATAGAAAGGGGAATCAATTTCAGGATCTACATATAACCTCCTCCCTGCGATACGGACAAGAGGAAAGTGAGTGAAGGGATACATTGGCCAGTGTACAATATGAAAAAGTAATAGCAACTTGTAAATTATTAAGGATTCATGAGGGAGGGGAGAAAGGAAGAGAGGAGAATATGGGGATCTGGTACTGGGTGCCCAATTGGAGGAAGGATGTTTTGAGAGTGATGATGGCAACAATGCAAATGCAGTCTGCATACAATGGACTTATGTATTCATCGTGATTTTATAAGCCCCAATAAAATTATTTATTTAAAAAAAAGGAGGGGAAAGAGGAACTAATACCAAGCGTTCAAATACAAAATATTTGGAAATGAAGATGTCAACATGTGTACAATACAAATGTGATTGATACAAATGATGTATGGAATATTATAAGAGCTGCAAGAACCCCCAATAAAATTTTCACCCAAAACATGGAGAAAATTATAACTAGGTAAAACAAAAAGCCTCTAAAGAAAACTGAAATATCTACATATATGAAAAATATATAGAATATATAATGCTCATGGATAGGAAGAATTAATATTCTCAAAATAGTAATACTACCCAAATCTATCTACAGATGTAATGCAGCATTGATCTAGATTTCAACATCAGTCTTTAAAGAATTGCAAAAGGTTATAATACTGATACCATGAGACCTATATAGGTCAATGAAGCAAAATAGAGAACACAGAAGTAAATCCATCTCCTATGAAGAACTGACTTTTAACAATTGACAGAAACTCATTAAGAGTAAGGATTGTCTTTTAACAAATGGGGCTGAGGAAAAACTAGATATTCTTTTGCAGAAATATAAAACAAGGCACATTCTCACCCTATATATAAAACTAGCTCAAGATTTATCAAAGACCTAATATAAAATCTAGAACTAAAAACATTATCAATGAAAAAATGAGGGCAAACAAGTTACCTAATATATGGCATAAATACACTACTTTTTATAGTTAAAAGTTTACAAACAGCCAAAGACAAACTAAATGACTAGGGAATGCTCAAAATTAGGTATTTATATGCATCAAAAGAGTAAAAAAGTAAAAACCACCCAGCTAAGGGAGAACATGGCAGTGGCATATTGGACAAGGGGTCAATCTAAAAAATTTGTAGAAAACATCAAAACTTTAATAAGAAAATGATAAATAATTCAAGTAAAAATGGATTCAGAAGATAAATAGACACTTCCCCAAAGAAGATGTTCAAACAACTAATAAAAATAAATTTTCCTCATTACTAGCCACTTCTATTCCCATTAAGTCTTGTGGGAGATGCAAATCAAAACAACGGTCTGATATCATATCACCCTGGTATTAATAGCAAAGTTAAAAAAATAGGGGTAACCACAAATGCTGGCAAGGATATGGAGAGACTAGAACCTTCATGCACTATAGGTCGGATTGAAATATGATGCAACCACTGTGGAGAATGTTATGGTGCATCCTTTTGACAAACTGAAAATATAAATACCATAAGACCTATAAATCCTTCTACTTGGTATCTACCCTAAAAAATATGTACATTCACGTTAATCATCACAGTACTATTAGCAACAGCGAAAGAGATGAAAACAACCCAAATACCCATCAACGGAAGAACTGATAAACAAATTACAGTCGTATAAATGAATGTTATACAGTTGTAGAACATTAGAGGGTAAGAATGAATCCACAACACTTACATAATAACATGGATGAACCTAACGAACATCATGCTGGGAAAAAGAAGTAAATCTCAAAAGGATTTTTAAAAAACCAACCAAATCACTGCCATCTAGTTGATGCTGACACCCAGAGACCCTGTGAGGCAGGGTTGAACTGCACCTGTGAATTCCCGAAACTGCGACCCTTTATGTCAGTGGAAAGCCCCATCTTTCTGCCATGGAGTGCGCTGGAAGCCTCAAAGTGCTAACCAAATGGAACCACCACAGTGGGTTAGCAGCCCAATAGGTAACCACTATGCCACTAGGGCTCCTCACAAAAGGATGCATGCTGTATAAGATCAGTATTATAAAAAGTGAAAAAAAAATGTTCTTACACAAAAGAAATATTCCTTGATGAGCTGGGTGGGGGAGTCCCAGTGTTGTGAGAAGAAAAGAAAAGAAATTACTAGCTACAGAGTTGTTAAAACTTCTGTGATAGGAAAGACAATATACAATAAAAGGGAGATCAGCTAAAGGAAAAAGAAAAACAAGGGAGCCGTGGAAAGAAATCATGAGGAGTCTAAGAGTTAAAGACAAAGGAGAGAAATGCTGCTATATACACAATCCTGTAATAATGCTGTTATATGCAGATGAATGGATAGACATAGGTTGAATGGGTGTGTGTTGGGAAATATATAATTGACAGGCTAAATCTACATGTGTATTTGGTTATGCTGTGACTATATCCATGAATGTGATAGAGGATACAGGGATAAAATTATGAAAACTTCTTCAACATAACCAAACCTTTAAGTAAATGAGTCGTAGACCGTAAGGACTCGTTCTCATGGCCATCAGGGATGCTGAGATCAGATGCAACAATACAGTGCATGAAGACAATGTTCTGCATCTGACTTTGATGATTAACTACTAGGGTCTTCTTTTCCTTATCCTTCTTCTTCTCCTTCTCCTTCTCCTTCTCCTTCTTCTTCTTCTTCTTCTTCAACTAGGGTCTTACTAGCTTGTGAGCAGGCTCCTAAATGACAACTATTAGCCCTTTCCCAACCAGAAAAAAAAGGATGAAGAAAATTGAAGATGCATGAAAAAAATTATTCTAGAGGATTAAGAGACCATTTGAGCATAAGTCCCCATGAAACTGACTCCAGAATTACTACTACTACCAACTGCACTGAAATGGATCACATTAATTGGTCCCAGATAAAGCGAGAGAAAAATAAACAATTAAACTCAAAATCATGGAAAAAATGTCTTACTGGTCAGATAAAAAAGTGGTGAATCTATCCAGATTGCTATCCTTAGTCACCTTCTGAAATGAAACTATATTACAAGGTTCAATGATCACTAGGCAATGAGCCGTTATGGATTCTTCATACTAATGAGGTATAAATACCTTAGAATAATCAATCAGTGGAGGTCTAAAGGGTGCTGTTTGCCCCAGGACAATGCTGAGAAGTTAGGCAATCAGGAAGAAGGGAAATAGGAAACATAGGATGGAAGTGGAATAAATGATGTCACGTTGCAGGGATTGAAATCAGTGACATGAAATAAAATATATAGGAATTATTGAATGGAAAATTCATCTGTGCTATAAAACTTCCCCTAATCAACAATAATTTTTTTAATTATTTACTGAATATTTTTATTCCTCTTTGCCCAAATTTCTAGAGCTAGGTAAATATTATAATGTATTTATTGCCACCTACAAATTAATATCCATGTATAGTTTCATCTTGATAGAAAATGTTATACTCTATCTCTGAAAAAAATGAACACTATTACATATTTTAATAATGGCTGCATTAGATGTCAAATTGCATAATAATAAAAAGTAACTTTAGCCATTCTTACTAATAGCATATAACAAACACATAATTCAAAATGCCATTAGATTACCCTGTTAGCAGTCACAGTATACATATGATATTTAAAAATTTAGGAACTTGAGAAACTACTCTGTACATATACATGGTCATTTCTTCAAGGTAATAAATAAAAATGTATTCTGAAGACTAAGTGAAGCATAAAACATTTGGAATTGATTTGATTTTTTTTGGTCCCTCGTTTATAACAGGTTCTCACAGCTCTCTACAGGAATTCTGGTCCATGAACTATGTAAATTACTCCTGTAAGTGAAGTTTGTAATCGTGAAAAATACTCAAGAGACAGGGCTGCCATCAGGGTAAGAAACTCTATCTCAGACCTTTTTTGGAAAAAACATATAAAAATTTTATTAATATGTAGTTGTTCTCAGGAGAACATAAAAAAACTTTTCTGATTCACCCTTATCAACTCTCTGCAGACAGAAGAGAGGTGTCTTTATCTACATTTCAGAGAGCTGAGTTTCAAAGTGTTGACTTTACTGGTACATTTTTTGATATTATATTCTGGCAAATTCTAATTTATATATATCCAGAGTTATCCTAAGAAATACGCGAAATTGCATATGTAGTACTAATGGAAGTTTCATAAAAGGACTGCTACACAAAAGTCCAGTTTCTTTGGTACATAGAGAGCCTATGTTTAACAGGAATTATGCTAAGTCATTAAGTTCAAAGCAGAAAACACCAAAACTACGCAGGCAGTTAAAAAGCTAATCCTCCAAAAAGTGCAACTTATTTTTTTAAAGTGTAACTTATTTTAACTTTTACTGTTATTAACTTTTAATCTGAAATCTATTAAGCCACCTCTGTTCTTTTGTTTGATTATTTTTGCATTTCACCTTACATCCTGAAGTGCTACAACTCTGTTGAATGCACATAATTCCAGTAACTTTTGTAGACTCCTTTGGATTACATATGCCTGTACAGTTCCTTTTCCTTTTGTACATAGTTTACTTCTTCACTCTTCCTTTCTACATTATCTTATTACATTTTCCTTTAGTAATTTGTTACCAGAGCAGATAACCTCAGCTTTTTTCCAAAGAGAAATTGGGTGGTTTGAACCGTTAATCTCACAGTGAGTAGTCCAGTGCCTATCCCACATTGACTCTAGGAATATAAAAGCTAGATACATATTAGCTTGGATAGAGATGAAGGCAATATTTAATAAAGGAATAGGCCCACAAAAAATTACCAAGACTAAGGAAAACACTAGTTAAGGGCAGCAGATGCTGTAATATTATTATACACACAATTCTGCAGTAACAGAAATAATAGCCTATGAGAGTCTAAATAGACAGACCCACAAAATATAGGGAGAACGAAATTATATCATGATATATAGAGACTTGACAGAATATACTTCTACATGTATATTACCTATGCTGCAAATATATCCATGAATATAGAACAACATTGTGGGGCAGTTATGAAAACTTCTTGAGAAAAATGAGTGCTGGGCCTGAAATCTCAGTACCACAGTTTCATGGACATCAAACACAATTTAATGCACAAAGAAAATGCTCCCCATCCTATTTTTTGTGAATATCAGCTGTTTTCTTAAACACTTACAAGTAGAAATCTAGGTTACAACAATTAGTCTCTTCCCGTCAGCAAAGAAAAGCAAAGATTCATGGACATAAATATTCTAGGATGTCAAAACCAGAAGCACAAGATAGTGCTCAGCTAATACTACTGACAATGCTGAAGGGATTAGATTAGAAAGTTGTGGATACTTTGGGGTGGTGAGGGGGATGGGGAACAAAATTCAAAGTCATAAAAAGTTTGGGCTTACTGGTCAGACAGGGATTGGTGGACCCATGAAAGCTATGAACTTTAGGCACTCTTCAGGCTTAAAACTGAACACACCAATGTGGATCAATTTTCAGTTGCACAATACACAGATGCACTATGAGGTACACAATAACAATAGGGATGGACTCACTTAGGAACCTCAAGCTAGGAAGGGCAGCTTGGCCCAAGGACAAACTTCAAAAGGCAAGATGGATTAGAAAAGAATGAGAAATGGAAATGAGAAACACAGGGAAGTGGAAGAGATGATGTGATTGTAATTGTGGGAACTGCAATCAATGACATGAAAAAATGTCTGGGGATTGTTTAATGAAAAACTAAATTGCTCTGTAAATTGTCACCCAATTCACATTACAAAGTCAGGAGGTTGCAGGTCTGAGCTGCTATGCAAAGGTCTTTATGTCATTTAACAACAACAACAATTCGACTGGTCAATCAAATCAAGAAGAGTTGTGCAATCATCATCACAATCAATTTTAGAACTTTTTTTCTTTCTGTACCAATAGTTGTTAGCCCCCAACCTCCTCTCCATGTCCCAAGATTATTAATCTAGTTACTTACTTTATAGATTTATCCATTGTGTATTTCAGATACAGAAAATCTTACAAAGCAAAAACCAGAAACAACCAAGCAAAATGACCAAGAAAAAACTGCAAGAGAAAAGAAAACAAAGAATATTAAAAAACTAGAACAACTTTAAAATAGGATAAAAGGGAGATCAAATAATAAAGTGCTATATTTTAACATAACTACCTTTGCCATCCATCACTTATCTATCATTTTGTCATATTGCATTGGCTTGTGTGGTGCTATAATGCTAAAATCAATGTCACAGGTATTCAAACACAAGCTATGTCACCCAAAATAAGCAGGTTTCAGCTGAGCTTCAAGACAAAGAACAGACAATGAAGGAATCAACCGCTCACATTGGAAGATGTAGCTACTGAAAACTGATGGAAACACTGTCAGATACTGCAGGCCTTGTCAGATCCTGAAGGACTAATGCAAACAAAACATTGTCATAGTGCCATAGGATGGGTTCCACGGGCTGGAAGGTACGCAAAAGATACGACTGAGGGGGAGCTGTTTTCTCAAAACAGACAATCATCTATGGTGATAAACAATCAGCCTTGGAAGAAATACAGCCAGAATGCTCCTCAGAAGCAAGGATGGCAAAATTTCATCTTACATACTTTGAACATACTATTGGGAGAGACCAATCCCTGTTGTCAGACATCATGATTACTAGAGAGGCATAAAGAAAAGAGGATGGCCATCAACAAAGTATATTGACAACACAGCTGCAACAGTGGATTCAAACATAGGAACAATGGGATGATGTAGGACTAAGCCTCCTTTCATTCTGTTGTCCATAGGGTCTCTATGACATCTGACAACGATACCACACATCTGCCATAATTGTCTTTACCAAACTCTCTGTGCCATAGCAAGGCGATCTCTATCCCTGGTCTCTCATTAGAGGGGATTCACAAGAGGTTTAATCCATGTGGTGACCCTGCAAATGGATTTGGGGCTCCCCACAGTCATCCATAGCCTTTTGCAAACCAGGTATTCAGAATTTAAGCTCTGATGCCATTCCTTCTTTTGGATTTGAATTTAGTTATTTATAACTAAATAATTAAAGATCCATGTGGACTTCATCAATACCTCATTTAGATGGATGTTTGTTTTAAGGCGAGCCTTGATGACTCCACAGTCTATTCTTGCTTATAGCCAGGCACCTTCTGACTTCTTCACCACACTTTGCTATAGCAACCGCATGTGCAGTGATCTCTTCATCGGGGCAATTATTGAGTAGGGCTATGCCATTGGAACTAATTTTTCTTAAATTAGAGCTATGATTAATTGTGAGTCAAAAATCCATTCATATATCTATAAATCTGGTTCCATTTAGAGACATTGGTGTCATTTAACAATAGAAAACATTACAAATCATCTCAATGGGACATAAGATAATTCAATTGATCATATCATTAAATTAGCCAATGGTATAGAATTTAAAACATTGTAGAAGAAAGGAAATTAAAGAAGTATAGACTGGCTTTTCAGATCACAATACATAACTTTTTGACTTGTAGAGATTAAAAGCATAAGTGATTGGACACTATATACATGATAGTTAAATGAGGAATGAGGATAGGACAAAACTTTCAATAACAATCACAAAGGCAGAGCCATGGCTCCCCAACTAATATGTTATAAAATTCAAAGAATGCATGAAAATAGTAAGTGCATGATTATTCTGAGCCACCATTCATTGAATACCTTTAAAGTAAGAGATCTGAACCAAAGTCCAATGATCATCAATTGCACAACCTTGGGATAACAGTCATCTGTTTCTTCTAACACTAGCATGTTACAGTCTTAAATCCACAGGAGTATGCCATTTTCTTAAATCTACTGTAGGTAAATTTAAAGTCAAGTCCAATTCACTTAATGGATTTCTACATCAGATCCTTCCGGTGTGGCGTAGGACACAGTCATCGAAAGGACAGAGTCTAAAGTTCCAGTTGTCTGTAGCACTCAGTCTGTGTCAACAAGGGCAAGACAGAATTCAGTCAAAAGCATGCCATGAAAGACATAATACTGAGTCTAATTTCCCTTTGTGGCCTATATAAAAATTGTTAAGCTGTTTTTTTTTTCTCAATGGTAGATATCCCCAATGGTTTAACCACCTACCGAAGAGCAATCCCCTTCTCTAAAATAGACATATCACCTATAAGATTCACTAATTAATCATGTAGTAGTGTCTGCTGATTTGGGGAGATCATAGCAAAATGTTGTATGGCAACAACTAATTGATCATCTTGCTTTTTCCACATCTTGAGAAACTTTCCCCAGCTGAGTGAGGCCCCCTTTGTAGAAGTGATTGTTAAGGTGTACAAATAAAAAAAAATCCCCCAAATCAGCCTAACTTCCATTGAGTCAGTACCAACTCATAGCACACATAGAGAACAGTGTACAACAGTCCCTTTGAGTTTCTGAGATTGTAATTCTTTTAGGGAATATAAAACCCTGTCTTTCTCCCAAATAGTTACTGGTGGTTTAGAACATACAACCTTGAGGAAAACAACCCACACATAACCACTATGGCAGGGGTAATAGATGGTTCATGGGAATTAGGTAGGTTCAGTACCTCTGCATGGGAGACCACATTAGAAAATTAAATTACCTGAGAGCAGAAGCCTGCCTTTGTCTGCATTTGTAATCTTTCTCCAGGATGTCCTTTTAAAATTCCATTGACTTTAGGAATTAGTCCCTTGTCTATTGTATCATTGTTTTTTTTTGTATCATTGTTTTAAAACACTATTTTTCCTTTTATGCTTCACTCAGCATAATAGTTTCCAGGTCCATCTTTTGTATATAGCATTTCCTAGTTTTCATCACTGTTTTCTTCAGAGATACATAGTATTCCATTATGTGTATGGCCCAGATCTTCTTCATCTATTCTTCTTCTGATGGGCATTTGAATTGCTTCTAGCTTCTTGCCATTGTATGATTCAGTGAGTAGGAGCAAGCAAAAGTATCTTTCTTTTCTGTCTCTTACCATTTTCGAGTTTATGCCCAGCAGAGTTATTGCTGTCATATGGTATTTCTGTTCCCAGTTGGTTTAGGTTGTTTCATATTGCTTTCTACAATGGCTGTACATGTTTACAAGTCAACCAGAAGTGGATCGCGTTTCAGTCTCTTTGCACCATCTCCAGCATTCGTTGTGTTCTCTATGTTTTTAATTGGGTATCATTGTGACTATAAGATGGTATCTCATTTTGTTTTGATTTGTACCACTTGGATGGCTACTGATCATGAGCATTTCCTCATCTGTTAGCCATTCAAGTATCAGCCTTGGTGACTTGTCTAGTGATGTCCTTGGTCCAATTTTTAATTGGTTTGTTTGGTTTATTCTTCATGAGGTTTTTTTCCAAATTTTGTGAGGTTACTGTTGCTGTAACACGCCCTCCAGTTGGTTCAGACACATGCGAGCCTATGCACAACAGAAGAAAACACTGCACTGTCCGGCACTATCTTCACAATTGTTCCTATGCTTGAGCCCATTGTTGCAGGCATGGCATCACTCCATCTTGTGGAGGGTCTTCCTCTTTTTTGCTTCCCCTCCACTCTACCAAGCATGATGCCCTTCTCCAGGAAGTTCTTTCTTGACAACAGGTCAGTGAATGTAAGACGAACTTTCACCATCTTTGTGAGCACTCTGATTGCATTTTTTCCAAGACAAATGTATTTGTCCTTTTAAAATTCTATTTATTTAGCAATGAGTCTCTCATCTATTGTACCATTGCTACAGATTTTCCCCCCAATCAGAGGGCTTTCATCTCACACTATTCAGAAAGTCTTTTGTTGTGCCTAAGTGTTTTATTTTGAATAGATGCCAGTTTTCAATTCTGTTCTCCACTGTGTATATTTTGTTTATTAGCATTATGTATATGCCCTGCAGTAGGGCCCTTACATTTTTCCTACTGTTCTCCTTGATGATCTTATAACATTGGAGTTTCCATTTAGATCTGTAATTCATCTTGAACTTTTTGTGTGTGCTTGGGCAATGCATGGGGCCTATTTTATTCTTCTGTAGATGAAGATGAGGTTTTTTTTCCCTGTTTTTTTAAAACTAATATTTGTTGGAAAAGGTGCCCCTTTTCCATTGAATGTTTTTTTTAGTCCTATGCCAAAATTCAGTTAGATACAGGTATTACTCTTAGTTCTGGGTTTTCTATTCTGTTACGCTGAGTTACGTATCTATCATTGTACCAATACCAGGCTGTTTTAACTATTGCGGCTGTGGAATAGGTTTTGAAACCAGATTGTTCCATGCCACATACTTTGTTCTCCATTTGAAGAGTTCTTTGCTTATCCTGGGTTTCTTTTCTCTCCGTATTTAGCTGGCAATCAGTTTTTCTGTTTCTTTAAAGAAAAAATTAAAGTTGGGAGTTGAGTTAGAGTTACACTGTATTTGTAGATTGCTTTCGATAGTGTTGACATTGTCACAATATTTAGTATTCCTATCCAAATACAAAGGATATTTTTTCTATTTCTGTAAGATCTCTTTTGATTTCTTATAACAATGCTTTGAAGTTTTCTCTGCACAAGAATTTTGTTCCTTTGGTTAGGTTTATTCCTAAATTTTTCACCTTTTGAGTGGCTGTCATATGATATATTGTTTTCTTGATGCTTTTAGGAGCTATCTTTGCTAGTATACAGAAATTCAATTCATCTCTGCTTGTTAGTCTTGTATGTAGTCTTTTTGTGGCATCCTTGGGGGAGCTCTCTCTACTACGCCATATTGTCTGCAAATAACAAGAGTTCCACTTGTTCTTCACTCTATTGCCTTCCCTTGATTTCTTTCTATTGTCTAATGGTTATGGCTAAGACTTGCAGCATGATGTTTAGTAAAGTGGACATGGGGCTTCCTTGTCTTGTTCCTATTCTCAAGGGAAATGTTTTCAGTTTTTCTCGGTAGAGTGTGATGTTGGTCTTTGGATTTTCATATTTAACCTTTTTTATGGTAAGGAATTTTCCTTCTAGTTCTACTGTGTTGAGTGTTTTTTAATCAGAAATGAGTGTTGGGTATTTTCAAATGCTTTAAAGCATCTGTTGATATGATCAACATGGCTTAGACTCTGTTTTATTTACATAGTGGTTTATATTCACTGTTTTTACTATGTCAAACCACTCTTTTCATTCCTGGCCAGCATCTAACTTGATCATGATGAATTTATATGTGAGCGTGTGAGTGTGTATGTGTGTGCAGTTGGATTCTATTGACCAGTATATGGTTGAGAATTGCTGTGTCTATGTTTGTGAAGGAAATTGGTCTGACATGTGCTGTATTCATGGCGTCTTTACCTGGTTTTCACATCAGCATTATGCTTGCTTCCTAAAATGTTTTGGAAGTTTGCTGTATCTTTCTACATTCCATGTAGAATTGATGACAGCTCTTACTTCAATACTTAGTAGAAGTCTCCTGGGGAATCACCTGGTTCTGTGATTTTCCTTGTTGGTAGAGTGGAAGTTACATAATCTCATGCTAACTTGAAGATATGAAAGTGTAGGGGTGGAGTCTAGTCTGTCATTCAGATCACAGCCTGATGGTACTCCTTGTGGGTGTAGGGGAAGGTCCTAGGAAACCCACTCACTCCATCCATCACTCTGTTTCACCTTTCTATTGATGAGCCATGCGGAGACATACAAAAACCCTTGGATGCTTCCACTACCATTAGATCCAGAAGACTTTTCATCCAGCAAGCTGTGAACTTCCTGCATCCTACATCATTGCTTGTGACTGCAGGAGTCTGAAGAGGGACTAGTATCGACTTATGAATTTGAGTTATATTGCACTGGGATGTTTTCCTTATATACAATTACTTATAGATATAAACCTCTTTCTTACACATACAAGAGGGTACCCCCCTAAAAAAGAATAGAAAACAATTCCATTAGGGAGTGCTCTCTTAGTAGGCATTTTTCCCACAAAGCATGCATGTAGCAACTCTCTCTGAGTTAGTGAACCCAATGGCATCATCTGGGAAGATTTCTCTGGTCAGAACGAAGTTTTTCATAAAACAATTTTCACTCAAATCTCAGTTTTGTGATGAATGATTTAAGAGAACAGCATGAGTCTGTAAAATTTTGCTTCCTCCTTGGGAAAAATGCCACAGAAATGATTGTGATGTTGAACACAGCTTACTTACAAAGATAGCGCTATGGGAAAAATTCAAGTATAAAAGCGATTTCTTGTTTCTAAAAGAGGTGAAATGTCAATTGATGACAAACTTTTTTTTTTTTTTTTGTACATCAGTCAACTTCCTGAATGGACAAAAGTATCCACTTGTGGTGTATTTGGAGTTTGTTCTACCAGGGCAGACTGTTAATCAGGCATTCCATTTAGAGGTTCTGAAAATATTGCTTAATGATGTGTTACAAAAAACACCTGATTTGTGGCAGACAGGGGAAACCCTGTCAGACAGGGTTTTGCCATCAGGACAATACTCCTACTCATTCAGCCATCTCAGTTTTTGGCAAAAGTCTGTTTTCCCATGTACCTTCCTTACCTGGCCTCATTACTTGTGACTTCTTTTTGTTTCCATGATTGAAGAGGGCATGAAAGGACAGCAATTTGATGACAACAGTAGAAGATGTGAAGAAAAAAAAACATGAGAGGGGCTGTTAGACATTGTGTTAGTCGGGGTAGATTAGATAAACAAATCTGGGGAAACTCATATGTGTATAAGAAAGATCTTTTGTACAAGAGCAATTGAATACTGAAAAAGACATTCCAGCCCAGTCCAGATCAAGTCCAAAAGTGCAATATTAACCCATATGTCTGATATCAATCTATAAATTTCTCTTTATATTCATAAAACACATACAATGATGTCAAATACAGGAAGATCACAGGACAGTGCGTGGGAAGTCTTGTGGATCCAGTGGTGGTGAAAGTATTTCAGTGCTGGCAGGGGTCTCCCCAGAGCTCCTTCAGCCCCGGCACTCTACCGTACCTCCATTCATCTTCTCAACAGGAATATCTCACAGAGTAGGTGTGTGTGTATGTGTCCAGCCTCCAGCAAATGATTCATCTTCTTAGCACCTCCAAATGAGGTCATTAAGCTATGACCTGATTGATAGGCTAAACTTCACCTCTTCACTCTTAAATTTCAAATTGACAACAGATTATGTAACTACCACAGTTATCCAAAAAGATGAGTTTGAAAAAAAAATGTTTGTAAGACTCGAATCACAGACTTGACAAATGTATTAAGTGTAAAGAGAGTACTTTGAAGGTGATAAGGTTGTTTTGTGAAAAACTTAAATACATACCTTTGAAAAAAACAATTCTGTGGGTTTTTTTTTGGGAGGGTACCCCCTCATACATGAGTATCATCTGATTTGCTTTTCAATTCAACCCAATCTAACACATAAGTCTCTTCATGACCTTCTCTATTTCTGTTTTCCTATTTCTGTTTTCGGACTTTCTATATCCTTGTGTGATCATTTGGATAGAGATGAATTTCTAGACATTGGTTCATTTCTTCTAGATTATCAAATTGTTGGAGTGCAATGTTTCAGAGTAGTGTGCTATTATTATTTTATTGTATCCAATAGTTGTATTCTAGATATCTGCATCTTCTCTGTTTTCCTTTAATAGCTTTGTCAGCTGTTTGTCAATTTTTAAAATCCTGTTGAGTAAACTTCTTGTTTTGTTGATTTTTCCATTAATTTCTTTTTTCATGCTCATTTAGTTCAGCTACAGTCTTTATGTTATCTTTTCTTATGCTATTGGAGAGCTTATATTATTGTCCTTGTTCTAGTCTTTGGAGGTGGGGTGTAAGATTTCCCTTTATTTCATGCGTCTGTAGATTTCTACAAACTGCCTCCCGATAGCTGCTTTTATTTTGCTATCATTGACAAGAACTTTGTTCATTTTATCCAATATGATCTCTTACCCCGACATTTTAAGTTGTGTATTGCTCATTATCTACATATTCATCTTTATGTACCCATCCTCTATTGTTGATTTCCAGTTTTTTAATATTGTGGTCTGAGGAAATAGATTGTAGGATGTGAATTTGAGGCTTATTTTGGTGGGCCTAACGTGTGATCTATATCGGGTGTGCACTGGAGAAGAAGTGTGCTGTGTTGTTTGGGGGTGGAGTTCTCTGTATGTGTCTAAGAGGTTAAGTTGGCTGATTGTGTGGTTTAGATTTTCTGTTTCTTTATTGAGGCTCTTTCCCAATTATTTGTTTTCCTTGAGAGTGGCCTGATCAAGTCTCTCAATATTGTTGAATTGTGTATTTCTGTATTCAACTCTATTGATAATTAGGGTTTATATATTCCTAGTCTTCTGTTGATTGATAATTTAGGGTTTATATATTCCTAGTCTTCTGTTCATCTAATTGTTTTGTACTGTCCATTCTTGTCTATCAAGTTATTTTCTTTGCTACTCCTGCCTTTTCTTTGTTACTACTGGCTTGGTAGATATTTTTTCCCTTTCTATTTTTGTCTTTGAGTTTATGTTGTGTCTCTTACTATCTTAATGCTCTCATTATGATATATATTAGTCTGGTAAGCATGGTTGTGCCTTTTTGAATTAGTGTAATTAAATTTCTTGCCCTATCACCAACCCCCAATTTTTGTTAAAATAGCGTTCAGTCACTTATCAGTTTAATCCATAGAAATCAACAATTCATGTATTGCGGTCTGAACTTTCCCTATCCTTGTATAATTTCCTTTTCTCAATAAAATTTTTGTCTTTATAAACAAACTCCAGTTAGGATTAATTCTATATTAAGATACTATTTAACTCTATTCCCTTCCAATTGTCTTAGAAGAAGAAAGAGTAACTGCATTCGACATCTGGCTTGTCATACAAACACGCTTGATTTGCCAGCTATTTTCCTTTGGGTAAATCTATTTCCTCTCTGTACAGCCTTATGCCTCATCACACAAAATTGCCATGTTTTCTCCTTATGTTAATATACAAAGATGAAGAAAATATGTTTTCCAAGTAACATTCTGAACATAAATGACATATTTTCCATCAGTTCTAATTTGGAACACAATTGCCTTATGTCTTTTAACATGACATAGTTTAACATAAAATTTGAAGAACATCATTGTCACAGCAATTTATAAAATGTTATTCATGTAAAAAGAACTAATAACCGACCGACATCTTTTCCTGCACACTGGTCAATATGTTCTTTGCACAGATATTACATATTCTTGGGAAAGTTTCAATGACATCTTTGATTTATTTTGCATTAAAATATTCCTAGAGCTCATAACCACTTTGACTCACAAATGAATTTAAGAAACTTTTGAACATTTTACTCTCTGTTCCTAGATGGAGTCTTGGTTGACACCGTGTTTAATGCAATGGGTGAGTTCAATCTCCCCAGAAACTTCACAGAAAAACATCTGAAAATATGCTTTCATAAATATCTGTAGCCTTATATGCAAGAGAGCTAGGTGCTATGACTTAGGGTCTACTTGATGGTACTGATTGTTCTTGTGTTTTCTTAGAGGAAAAGCATGCACCTACAAACACATATCCAACAGCATCCATCAACTTTTTGTATTGGGGTAGTGTGTTAGGCTGGGTGTGACACTCATTTATGTATAAGAAAGAGATTTGTATCAAGAAAAGAATCAATATCAAGAGTATAGTCCACATCAGTGCAGAGGGTGCTAATCCAGTCCAACTCAAATGCATAGAGTCCTTTCCTGACCCAGGCAAGGGTAATAAAATGAGGCTTTTCTTTACACACATGGCTCCTGGGGCTGGAAAATCAGGAAGCTGGGATGACTGCAGACTGATGAAGGCAGAGATGTGTGGATACAAGGCAGGGTGCATGGCACATGGTTGATAGCCTGCAGGGCCAGCAAGCCACATAGTAGCCATTGACCCCAGAAGTCAGATACAGAGTCCAACCAAACAGAATTAGAAGAGTGGCAAGAGAGAGGTCCATTCTCCACAGCATCTCTCAGAACAACCCCCACTCACCCAGGAGGCTTCATCACATGGTGACCTAGTTGATAGCTTTTATTCCACTGACATCTTCTTACCACTGTGGCCAGGTTAACAGAAATCCTAGCCATCATGGGTGTTTTGTGTGTTGCTGTGATGTTGGGGGTATACCACTGATATTGCAAATACCAACAGGGTCCCTCATGGTGGATCACTTTCAGAGGGACTTCCAAACGAAGTAGAGCTACAAAGGCAGCCCTGGTGATCTATTTCCAAAAAGATTAGCCAGTGAAAACCCTATGACTCAGAACAGGATATTGTCCAACTGCCTCACCCAGGGCAATGATTGTAGAGATGGCACAAGACTGAAGAAGATTTCATTCTGTTTTAAGTCGAGTCCCTATCATTAGAGCTGAGTAGATTCAGCTAACAACAGCTAACTAATATGTTCCACAGAGGATACACTCGTGGCATTCTATCCAAAGATTTGTCACCTTTCTATGTTTCTGCCACCAAAGGTAATGCTCTTGGTATAAAATTAAAATGTAGCACAGGACTAAAGGGTCCTGTGGCAAAACCAGTTCACTTGGACGCATCCTGGTATATTTTATTCCTGAACATGGTGTGCTCCCTGAAAACCCTGTGGTCTCAGGCACAGTTTTGTGAAAGAGGTAGGCATTTTAGTTTGGATTTTCTTGTCTCCTCTCTGATTTCAAGAAATGAACAGTATCCTAAGACTGTGTGCCGACCTCAGAACATAAGTCTAGACAGAACACTAAAAATTGCCTTTAAAAGGTGCCATGAACAGTAGCCAAAATATCATCCTTTGAATGGGTTAGACAATTTATTGTGCCAAAATCCTTCTATGTGTGGTTGCACCCAAAGCAGGTGCTATGGAAAGTATAGCCAAGATCATTTATGTCTCATTTTACTTTGAGAAAACCCAGTTTTTAATGTAAAAAGTACATGCTTAGTTACCTCTGAGGCCTTTTGCTGACACAGTATTCCAAGGAACTTCTCATGGAGGTCAAATGAAGGTATCTTTCTATGAGGATCCTTATCTACTCGACTTGAGTAACAAAATGTTGCAAAAGTTCTACCCTCCTGAAATTGAATTTTGTTCATGATACTAAGATTTGTTCAGGACATTGTGCCTCTTCGCCAAGTTCACTATACCACGATTTTTTATTTAAATTGCAGATTCTTTTTTGCCTCTTTCTCGGTGAGAGACTGGCACCAGTTCACCCCCTGAGCAGAGCAGACATTCCAAGGAATGTCTGCCAATAATAATGGAAAGCTGGATACAATTGAATGGTATAAAATGTTACCTGAGATGCTTAGAAAACCGTACGGTTTAATTCTGCACAGCCAAGGAAGATGCCAATGACTCCAGCTGCTGGTTATACATGAAAAAAAATGTGTGTGTGAGGTTTTAAATTTATGATTTCTACTTTATTTTTTGCTTATGAGTCTCTAGACAACTCTCTTTTAAAATGTCTTGTTTAGAGGACCAACAATTTCTGCCGGATGAGAAAGGCCCAAAAAGAGTTTTAATCACTCACAGAATCACAAGGAAAATGACAAAGTGTCCCAAATAAAAGATTGTGCTGGGATGATTTCTAAAATGTCTTCAAAAGTGATCCAATAATATTTGCCAAAATAATTTGTAATACTGACAGAACCTTTCTTTCTCTTTAGAGTACTATACTCACTGGAAGGAAATGATATATAGTGAGTGAATTTTGAAATTTCAAAATGTTGAACTGACTTCTTATTTTCTAAAAGTATTATATAGAAAATTTTCAAAAGACAATCCCTTAACTAAACAAATGTCATTATATAGTCACTAAATACTCAATTACCCTAAATAACTTTGGGAAGAGGGAGGGAAACATAATTGAGAAGAGAAAGCAAAAGCCAAGAAGTGTATGTTCTTCATGGAAAACACAATCTTTTTGTAAATCTTGGTTGTTGCAACTTTAAAAGTCATTCTTTTGTTCATCAATCAGTCACCACCTAAATCACCAGACGATAGTCAAGAACCCCTTGATTAAAATGGAAGACATTTACATCATGGGGGTTCATGTTTAAATGGAGGATACATATGTACATATATGCAAAATATTTACATAAAGCAAAGCCATAAATTAATATTACACTGTAAATATTCAACCCTTAAATAAAACTCACAACTGTGACACAGACACTAAAAATAGAGAATCCACCACATTGTAGTTGATTTAAAATACTGTGAGTCTAAAGAGTCACTATATTTTATTTTCAGTAAGTACACTTCTAAAATGTTTCACATCCTGAAGCATGGACTGAATTAAAGGAACCCTTCAGACAAATGTGTGACTGGTTTTCAAAGGCATGCCTGATGATTTCGACTCCTAGCAGCAGAATAAGCTGCACTGTCTAGAACCTGGTCTGGAAAGGGCTGTTTTCTGAGAAATATCATTTTCCAAGAAGCAAACAGATTTACTGGATGAATATCTAAAAGTAAAAATATTAATATTTCTACTATCTTTACCTTAAATATTATCAACTTTAAGCTACTTTGGAGAGCCTCGTGGGAAGATGAGGAGATCCATCTGGGATGTGATGAGACAGGATGACATATGATTATCTATCCAGAGTGCTGCTTGGAATTCCTCTCCCAGAACTTCAATGAGAGAAGACCCCTATGAGCATACAACAGGACAAAATACATCAATTCATGGATAGATTAAAAACAGCACTATTGAAAGACAAGCTTGTGCACTCTAAGAAAGAGGAGAAATTAACCTCTGGAGTTGTAGAAAAAAATATAATTTCTATTTATAATTATTTTTAACTCCTAAAAAGAGTAAAAACTCTTTAACTCCTAAAACTCCTTAAAAGAGTTTTGTTTATATACCTTTTTAAATGCTCCTAATATATTGGACCAGAAGGTTATGTGTGTAATACATAAATAAGTATGTGTGCATACTATTGTGAAAATGGGATAGACCTGGACAACATTTCAATTGGTTATACAAGAGGTTGTCATGAGTGATAGCTAGGTGATGACACCAATCAACAACTGTACACACATGTCTATATATTTATGGATGCATGATTAAGAAGTATTTTATATATATACATATATATACACACACACAAAGGGGATTCAAAAACTTCATGAAGAAATTCATTTTCTCTTAAATCCATTTTTCCCCACAAAACATTTTGATGCCCTTATTAGTGTGTTCATGGTTTGTGTGTGTGTGTGTGTGTGTATCTACTGTTAGGCAACAAGTCAGCTCTGACTTGTAGCAACTGTGGATGTGTGGCAGTAAGATAAAAGGTGTTGGTAGAAAATCATATGATATTCATTGGGTTTCTATGATTCAGAATCAACTTGATAACACTGAGTCTGAAGTTCTTTTGCTTTCTACAATACCACAGAAACCTTTAAGAAACAAAAATATCGAAATGGTAAGTTGCAGTTTCCTGAAATATCTCCACCTAGGCCTGTACCCCTCTGAAGGTTGTGATTCTGCTTTTCTAATCCTTCCCTGAAGAATCATGTGCCCTACAATTTGCATGACACAAAAGAACAGTTTTGATGTCCTTCCTTGGGAGATTTAAACCATGCCCTTCTGAAATTCTCTTTGAGTTTGGGAAAACATAGAGTGCATAGATAAATCCTATTATCATCGAGTCAATTATAGAGCTTCTGACACTGCAAGTCTATAAAGGTGTAGGAGGCCTCATTTTGCTCCTGTGCAGCAGATGATGGGTTTTAATTGTTTACCTGGTAATTAGAAGTTCACTGACTAACCCATGGCACTACCAAATCCCTTTAGAGGTGATAAGTGGCAGAGAGTCTTGAGTCTTTGTTAACTCGTGGTGCCTACAGGAGAGGGTAAATCTGTTCCTGTGTGTTTCCAAGACTGTAAGTTTTTACAGGAGTAAAAAACCTCTTCTTTCTCCCATGACAAAGTTGTTAGTTTCAAACTGCTGACCTTACAAATAGTAGCCCAACAAATAGCAATTAGGCCACCATAAATCCCATGATGTGTGTGTACATGTGAATGTTAATGTGCACATGTACAGGCATGCATAGGTTTATAAACACAGAAAGAGAAATAACACAACTATATAAATAAGTATACCTATTGATGTAGGAGAATAAAGAACAATGAGGGAGCAGGCATTTTTGTTTATTGGTCTTAAGAGTTATGTTTTCTACTATATTGATAGTTGATCAGAGAAAAATGTGTGAGGAAGTGAGCCCTGCAGGTATGTAAGAATCAAGAAACATGCCCATCATGTGTAAGGAACAGAAGGGCCAAGTGGACACAGTAAGAGTGAATGAGAGGGGGGGCAGAGCCCCGGTGGCGTAGTGGTTGTGCGCGGGACTGCGGCCCACTGGGATGGAGGTTCAATTCCAGCAGTGGGGCTGGGCCTCCTACTCCCACCACCGGAGAGCAGTGATGCCCCCCCCCCCCAAAAAAAAAGAGTGAATGAGAGGGAAATCTTTCTGTAAAAGATGACAATGTAGACAGACTGTAGGCTTCTTCTCTCTACTGTAAAAGAGTGAGAGAGTGCAGATGGAGGATCTATTTGGAGCTCTAGATTTCTGAAGAAAAGATAGCGCAATGACCCAAACACACCTAGAGTGAAATCAGAGGTAGACTCCACCAGCAGCCACTGAAAAAATATCCACTTCTCCAAGCTTTTACTGATAATCAATTTGGAAAACTGAGATCTACCATAGAGACAAATACTAGCAAAAAAAACACTCCACAACACAGAGCTTATGGACAGAGATTGGCACCACAACTCCCTGGCTGCCCCCACCACTCCAGGGCCAGTGAGGGGGCCATGGCTGGTATCCTTAGCAGCTGGGTGAGCCTTCACCTTTGCATATATATGGTGCCGTGCAGCCTAGTAGAGGTCCACACACAAGAAACTCAGCAAAATTAATTCAGGGGAGCAGAAACATCCAAGTTCTTCATGACTGGCTTCCCAGTGCCCAAACAGCTGCACACTCCAGCTGGCAGAGATTAGGACCACCCATGCGGCTTTAGCAGTGGGTTCTGGCAGGGACTGTGACCTCTTGAATTGACCTTTGTATTGATAAATTGCTAGCTGAAACAGAGGGAAAAACAGCTACATTATCTATACTGAATGACATGCAAAGAAATTACCAGTGGGATGAGGACTGGAGGAAAGAAAAGCAGCCATTTTTTGTTGTTGCTTCTGTTTTCTTTTCTTGTAGTTTGCTTCTTCCAATGATTTGATAAGCCATCTCAGGATATAAGGGGGCAGGGAAAATTCTTAATTGGTCATAACCTGCTATTGACAAGAAAAAACACCAGTTTCTCCTCATGCTCTGGTAAATACACTCTAACTGTGGGAACTCTAATGAGGACACAAAGGTGATGGAGAAAGAGAAAACAGCTGCTGGTTTTGAATGTGTCAAGCAGGTGTGTGAGGAGTTCTCCTGTATATGGTTAGTTGCAATTTTATTATTTAGTTTGTTTTTATTTTGTGTTATGGCCATTGCTTTGTTACTGTTGCTTCCTTCTTTAAATTCTGTTGGTTTTGTTTTTCCTTTCTTTCATAACTTGATACCATCAACTGTCCCCCCATGACCCAGCCACTTTCATATGTCCAACAATTGCATTACCATATCTCAGAAACAACAGTCCACCTCATATGAAGAAACAAGATAAGGTGCCACAAACAAGTGACCAAAATACAGAACCAAAAATCTTTATGAGGAGTAAAAAGCATTAGAATTACAAGAAAAGGAATTCAGAAGAATGTTTTTTTTTTCAGGTACCCTCAATGGATGAAGATTGAGTGAGCCACAGAAAAATATTAATGAAAGATTATAAACCATATAAAAACAGAAATTCTGGGAGTTAATATTAAAATAATGGAATTAGACAACATTTTAAAGAAAGACAGAAGTAGAATTAAGCAGTGGAAGCCCAAAATATTCAGCTTGAAGAAAATTCTTAAATCAAAAATATAAGCATAATCAATAAGAAGAAACTAATAACCCAAAGAAAGTCTAGTAATTATGTGAGACACCATCAATAGAGGTAATTGATATCTAACTCATGCTCCAGAACAGAAAGAAACAAAAAATCCATAGAGAAAATAGTCCAAGAACCTCAAGAAGAAAACTCCTGTAACAGCATGAAAAAGGAAAAAAATAACCCTTTGAGAATCTGAAAGAACCATAATCAGGATAGACCTCAAAATAAAACCACCACAACACATCATTTTCAACTTTTCAATATCAAGGACAAGAAAAGTGTTACCTGAGACCAGCTCAGGAGAAAACAAAAGGGGAATCAATGAGGATAAGTTCAAAATTTTAAGCAGAAATCTTGCAGGCAAAAAGACATTCAAATGCCATATATAAAACACTAGAAGAAGAAAAAATGACAGCAGAGTATCTTATATCTGGCAATATTATCTCACAAATATGATAGAAAATTGAAGGAACTTTTAGATGAGGCAAAATTAAAGTAATTAATAATAGTAAAATCACAAAAGTACTCAAGAGTGTACTTTATACAGAGAATCAACAACAGACATCAATTTGACATTAACATACAAGTCACTATCATGCAAAAATTAAACAACTTAAAACAGCACTTAAAACTAAGTTACAAGACTAAAAATAAGGAAGTAGAGATATCATCCCATAATGAAGACAATTAGAAAGAAAAGAGAGTGAAATATGTAGATATAAATATTTGTATGGAGACAATATCAATTAGTTTGCAAGAAAAAATAGACTTTAAGCTTGGGAATAAAATAATAAATAAAAAGGTAACCTTAAAGAAAATGGAAATACCTAATCAAAATTAAGAGAAAAATCACAAATATATCATTTGCAGTAAAGTAGTAACAAAATAAAAATTGACAAAAAAGCTCACAAACAAAAAGAACTCAGCATACAAATTTATGAAGTACAAAGAAATCAAACAGCATCATAAAAATCACACAGGAAAAGACAGCAATAAATTCATACATATCAAGAACAATATAGGATGTAAATGGATTAAATGCATCAGTCAGATTGCCTAAGAAAACAGGGCCCACCATTATTGTGTTTTAAGGAAACATAACTTAGACACAAAGATGAAAATAGATTAAAAATCAAAGGATAGACAAATATATACAAAAAAGCAAAGGTGGCATTTTCAATCTCTGATATGTTGCTATGGCAATTACTACCATTAATTTACATGAATCCTTTAGTTTTCAAAGTAAAATCCATTGAGAAATAAAGAAGAACATTAACTAATAAAGTGGCATTTGGACAAGAAGACAAAACTCTAATAAATGTCAATGCGTCAAATGAAAGACCCTCAAAATGCATTCATCAACCACTTAAAGAGTTAGAGAGAAATAAATAATATGGCAATCATACTATGCAGCATCCAAGCCAAGAAAAAATATTGGGGTTTCAATTTGTTGAAGAATGAAACAGGACACAAACTTTGTTCCATTTACATAGTGAAAATCACAGAGTATTAGAGACCTAAATGCAAAGCCTGGAGCAAGAAAGATAATGAGAAAACAAGGACCAACTTAAGGACCCAAATATAGAGCATGATCACATAACAAAACAACCACACACATGATAGAAGACAAAAATAAATGACTGGGGACTAAAATAAAACACTCATATGCATCAAAATATTTCACCAACATACTAAAAAGAGAATTTACAGACCCTGAATTTTTTTTTCAATACTAGATTGAACGAGGTTAGTATCTAAAATTTATAGAAAGCTGTGACACTTAAAGGGGAGGAATAATCCATTTTTTAAATGGGCAAAGGACATTGTGCTCGTTAAGTTTTGTGTCTAGTTGGCTGGGCCAATATTCCTGTTGATTTGGCAGTTGAGGTCTTCCCCTAAATTCTGATCTAGCATGATTCTATGTATGATAGGATCTACTGCTATGCAAGCAGTTACTCAACTCATAGGCATGACGATATCTCCTAAAGTGTGTAACCTCTTTGATTTTGATTAGAGAATGTGCAGAACTTCACACTTCTTGGGAGTCTGGGTTCTACAGCTGTGGGATCAATCTCTAGTTCTTGAGACAATGGCAGGACAGAGTACCAACCCTATATAAAAAATAATGACATATAAATAGCTAGACCAGTATATACCATCATGTAAAATAGAGCAAATATTGAAATTATCAAGGATCTTATTTTGTTTGCAACCACAATCAGTGTTCATGGAAGCAAAAGGTAGCAATCAATGAATTCCAGTGGGTAAATGTGCTGCATAAAGCATCTTGAAGATATTGAAAAGCAAAGATATTACTCTGAGGACTAAGGTGAGCCTGACTGAAGCCATGGTATCTTCAATCATCTCATAAGCATGTAAAAATTGAATAATAAGGAAAACGAAGGAAGAATCAATGCTTTTGAATTATAGAATTGGTGAAAACTGTTGAAAGTACCATGGACTGCCAAAAGGACAAACAAACCTGTCTTAGAAGAAGTACAGCCATAATACTCCTAAGAACTGTGTACAGGTGCCAAGTTACAACTGTGTAAGGGGTGGATTGTGATAGTGAGGTTTATTGTGCCAATCTGGCCAATGAACATATGTGGGATTAATTGAAGGGCAGTTTAATTGAGGGGCAGAAAAATAAATGGCTTGGCAAGCCTCGCCTTTCTGTCTTGCTCTCCGGTGGTCGCGCCAGTGCCTCAGCTGGCAAGACTCACTTCCTGCTAGACATCTCTGAGGAGTTGCCACATGGAAGTACCCTGATGCAGCCCTGGGTACCGAAGAACCCATGTGGAGACTCTGAGATGCTTCCACAGTCACGGGATTCAAAGACTTTCTACCCACTGCCCTGTGGTCATCCTGCATTTGACACCATTGCATGTATTTTGTGAGTTTGAGGAGGTCTTTGTAGATCAGTGTCAGTTATATGGGCTAATTTTGGACCTATGGGCTAGGGACTGGACTAGTTTGGGATGTTTTTTAATGTACCCTTGCCCTTTCTAGAAAACTCTGTCTTACACACATATGCATTTCTGTGGATTTGTTTCTGTAGTCTACCCAGACTCACTATGGATGGCAAGACTTGTTTCATATACTTTGGTCTTGCTATCAGAAGAGACCAATCGGAAACTCATCCACACAATCCAGTCAATACTGGCTCAAATATAGTCTCCTGATAAAACAGAGTACAAAGATTGTAACTCTTCATGGGAGTAGATGCTGGTGTTTGGAATTACAGGTCTTGAGGGCCACAGGCCACTGTGTTGCCACGAGACCACCAGGTCTCCTTGGTAAAGTGGAAGGGCAGTGAAAAATAAGAAAGCCCTTGACAAGATGGACTGACATAGATGTTGCAGTCTTGGGCTCAAGCATAGCAACAGTTTTGAGCGTGGTAGAAGACTGGGCAAGGTTGCATTCTGTTCTACATAGAGTTGCTATGGATCAGAATTTGATGAGATTTAGCAACAACAAACAACAATTGTATAAGCCCCTTTTCACAAATATGTAGATAAGCATCACTTGTTTCACATCTTTAGAGAACCCAGTCTAAATCACACGTGAAAAGCAGTTTACCAAGGTCATCCTGACAGTTAACAAACGTATAAAGAAATGTTTACCATCACTAGCCATCCAAGAGATGCAAATTAAAAACAAAGGCATATGACCTCTGTATAATTAGTTGAATTTATGTCAACTTGACACACCTGGCTGGATGTGGAATCAAACCTGTGAGGTCACAGCCTGATGTGTTTCCTTGAGTAGCTTGGATACACACAACTCTGCACCCACTGACCTGTGATCTTCCTAAATTACACATCATTCTGTGTGGCTGAAGAGGGAATGATGGACTAGTATTAAATATATGAACTTGAATTGGACTGGGTTGGGATGATTTCTTGATATATAATTACTTTATTACCTAAAGATATTTCTTATTCCTACATGAGTGTTGCTGGACTTGCTTCTCTAGTAATGCAGCCTAACACAACCTCACATCGTTATAAAAAACAGAAAATAAGAAATACGGGAGTGACTTCATAGAAATTGAAACTCTCAGACACTACTGGTATGGGAAACAAAACAGGGCAACCACTGGGGTCAGGGGTATGACATTTTCTCAAACAACTGGGTATAGAAATGTATGATCCAGTAGTCCTTTTACTTAGTCATACTCAAAAGAACCATAACATGAACAACTGTATATACACCCATATTTATCACAGCAGTAGTTATAATATTAAAAAGCTGGAAATAATCTCAATGCCTAGCAGTGAAAGAATGGATAAATGAGCTTTACATACAAACAATGGAATGCCACACATTGCTTAAGGATAATGATGAAGCTATGGAGCGCCACATGGCATGGATAGATTGGAGAACATTATGCTGAGTGGCCACAAAAAGTCAAATATTGTATTTACAGACCATTGTTATAAAATAAAATTTCAAGACATGGGTTTTTATACCTAAAGAAAGTGACTTTAATGGTTAAGAGGTGAGTAGAGGAAAGAAGGGAAGCAGAAGCAATAGGCTAGATGAGTAAATGGCTGCTAAAAGGGTTATAGAGAAGGATAGTGGTCTATAAGAGGGAGAAGAAAGTGAAGGGACAGATTGGGAAATTTTATGAATATTGTAAGTTGTTGAATACATAAATGGTTATCTTAAATATAAAGCCCCACCTAATACACAATTTAAAAAGTTAAAATGAAAAGAGTGAACAAGATGATAGGAGGAGACGCGGTCAGAAAAAGAGCTACAAGTAAGTTCATTATTGAGTGTAATAAGAAATAAGCACATTGTGATTTTACTGAGTAAGAAGAATAATCTATTGGAAGTTTCAGAAACAAAATGTGATATGATTTAAATTGAAGCTTTAAATGATTTTTTCATATTTTCTGGGGTTGTTCATTGCTAGTGTATAGAAATGCAATTGATTCTTGTGTATTCTTCTCATTTGATGCAGACATATTAAAATCATTTATCATTTTTTCAGTTTTTTAGTAGCTTCATTAGATTTCTCTACTTATAAAAATCATGATATATATGAATACATTCACTTTTGTTCTTTTAAAACTAGATTTCTTTTCATTCTTTTTATGCTTGATTTCCCTGTGTAGAAATTCTTTCCCAGTTTTAGAGGGAAAACATTGTCTTTTAACATTAAGTATATACCTATAGGGTTTTTTCATATTTAAGGAAGTTTACCTCAATTCCTTATCTGTAGACAATTTTTATGATATTTTTTGGCTTTGTCAATTTTTTTTCTTTATGGAAGTTCTTGTTCAGTTTCATGCTTTACAAAGGAACATTTTGAATATTTTTAGCAAAAAATGCCATCAAGGTAGACCGGAAAGATCTTTTAGGAAGTGAATTCAAAATTACCTGTGCAAAAGCTACTGATAGGCTGAATTCTTCTAGGAGCGATGGAGGTGTTATGAAGTGGGTGAATTTTGAATAAACTTGAAAGATAAGATTCATTAATTTTGTCAATGACATGGCAGAATAAGCAAGTAGGACTTTAAATATTTTTCTCAGTAACAAACAACATGAAATACTATTTACTAGAAGGGATAATTTACTTTTGTACCCTGTATAAACACAAAGCAAGAATCTAAATTTAAGATAGGGAATCATGTCATCACCTTTTGTATTCAGCATAAACTTTACCACAGAGCATTCTAATCTAGAATCCCACCATAATGTATAAGGTAGGAGGACTGTAACATGCTCCTTTTCATGCATCTTTCATTTAGATATGAAGCAACTGAAGCATAAAGAAATTAGGAAATTTAACCAGCAGATGCTTTATAGCAGAGAGGCACAAGAAACCTACTCTACACATATCCACTATATCATTGGGACCATTGAAACAGACTGTGATATTATAATCCCAGTGATCAATTATGCTTTTCTACTTCTCTTGAATTTCTGAACGCTCCCTCTCACTATAGTGCAGCAACAATATTCTAGTTACTTTGGCAAATTTTACTTTAATATGATATTAAAAATAGTTTTCAATGTTTTCCATGTTTAATCACCTTTCTTTGTGATTTTCACAAATATATTTCTCTTCCTTCATGTTATCCAGACAGCTGATTTCCAAATGTCTTGGTGTAGGCAAGTGAGTGTTCACAACACTGCATCCTATTGTTGAAGCATCTCAATTGACACTGTCAATTTCTAGAGCTTGTTTTCCATCAATACATTGTAGTGCAACTTGCACTTCCATCTGTACCATCCATTCACAAATTTTAACTTTTCATTGTGAATTGTGTGGTGGTTTACTAGGCAAATCATCAATTTTGCATTAAATAATTCATACTCATTTTATTTCACTTCATTTATTGAAAACCCCTCAATGTATCATTACATATTTCACTTTCACCCTAAGCTTATTACTTCCTTTTCCCTTTATTTCATAACCCTTCTGAACTTTCTCCTTGGGTATATACTGTTCTTTTGATATCAAATTATTGATTAATTTGTGTGTGTGCCTCCCTTGTGTTATTGTTTCTGAAAATTGAGCCATGTAAGTTTGAACCCAGATATCTATGATTATTGTCTTGTCTCCTTTATAATTTTGAATTCTGTTCCACATTGTCTCCCATTAAATCCCCAACCTTCCAAAATGACCCCTCCCAAAGGACATGGTAAGAATAGTCAGGCACCATTTACATATTCTGGTTTCAGAGACATAGAGATTTATGTTCTCCTGTCCTCTTAGTTCATTGCATTATTTGTTTTCATATGCTTTCAGTTCCAATTTCTCTTTTTTCTCTGGACACAGAGAGACTACTAGCTGCAGATTATGTAGCTGCTGACAGTTTTTAATACCTCAATCATTAATCACCAAAATTAAACTCATCACAATCAATATTCCAAAAAGTAGCATATGTTGTTGTTGTTATGGGCCATCAAGATGGTTCTTACTCATTGAAATGTCATGCACAACAGAAGAGAACACTGTCCACTCCTGCAGCCATGCTCACAATTGTTTCTATGCTAGAGCCCATTGTTGTATGCACCATGTCAATTCATCTTCTGTAGGACCCTCTGCTGTACTAAACATGGTGTCCTTCTCCAGGGACTGGTATCTCCTGACAACATTCCCAAAGTATATAAGACAGAGCCTTGCAATCCTTTCTGGGTGTAACTTCTTTCCAGACAGATTGGTTTGTCCTTTTAGCAGTTCATGGTACTTTCAATAGTCTTCAACAGGATTACAATTCAAATACACTGATTCTTATTTGATGCTCCCTTTTCAGTGCCCAATTTTCATAAACATTTGAGGCAACTGAAAATACCATGACTCAGCCCAAATGCCCCTCAGTCCTCAGAGTAACGTCCTTGTTTTTCAGTACTCTGAAGAGGTCTTGTGCAGCCAATTTACACAATGAAAGTTTAATCTTTTGACTGCTACTTCCATGAGCATTGATTGTAGATACAAGCAAGACAAAATCCTCACAACTTTCTGACAGCTATGCTTATTGTGCAAACCTGGCCAATGAACACATGTGGGATTAACTGAAGTGCGGAAAGAGAAATGATATGGTGAGCCTTGTTGCCTTTCTTGTTTCTTGCTCTTTGATGATCAGACCCATGGTGCTGCTGCTTTAGCTAGTTCTCTGCCTCAACTTTCAAGCTACACCACCTGTGGGACACCTAACGCATGGACTGTGTCACTGTAGTTTGAGGTACCTTCAAGACCAGCTATGCCACTGTACTGGAATATACATCTCTTGAGCTGAAGACTGTTGGAGCCTGTCATCTGACTAATTGTTGGTGACCTGCTTTGCTGTTTGCTGCTTGTGGCCCAATTGCCTGAATTGCTCTGCAAAGGTCTCAGCTGTCTACTTCTTTGACTTGCACCTGGTAGCCCTCAAGACTTGAAGGACTCACAGAAGTGTGTTGCTCTGAGCCATTTGTACTGTTCTATATCCCAATAGCTGCTTATTTAGTATGCTGAATATCTATGTATACAAAATCATGTGTCCTGGTTTTGTTTCTCTAGAGAACCCTGTCTAGCATAAACTTCAACCATTTATCATGATTTTACATATTGGTCAAGTTGTGGGGATTTTAATATCTTTACATTGAGTTGCAGTCCATACTGATGTCTGAAATCCTTGATCTTCATAACCAAGAGTTTCAAGTTCCCTTTACTTTCAGCAAGCAAAATTGTATCACCTGCATACTGACTGCAGGTTGTTAATAAGCCTTGTTCCAAATCTGATGCCACATAAAAGTTTTCATATAAGTCAGCTTCTCTGATTATTAGCTCAGCATACAGCATGACTTCTCAACTTAGAATTGCTTTCTCAAATTAGAGTTGACCATAATGACATGGATGGAGGAAAACATGCTATTATAGGGCCTGCTGGACATTAATTTGCTCATGGGGCATGTATGACTCAAAATGTAACAAAACACCTGCAAAAGTTAATAACCAAAACTTGAATGTATAAAATATAAATCTAGGAAAGATGAAAGTTGTCAAAATCAAATTTAGCTCATAAAATCAATATACTAGGGGTTAGTAATTGAGTGATATTAACAACCATGATATTGCTGAGCCCCGGTGGCGTAGTGGTTGTGCGCGGGACTGCGGCCCACTGGGATAGAGGTTCAATTCCAGCTCCAGAGGGGCAAATGCTGGGCCTCCTACTCCCACCACCAGAGGGCAGTGATGCCCTAAAAAAAAAACCATGATAACTATGCTGGGAATGACACAATACGGTGAAATAGAGCCTAATTCATTATCAAAAAGGACATTTCAAACCTAAGTTGAGGTATAACACTGTCTCTAATAGGATGGTGTTTACTTCTAGGAAATCTAATCAATACAAATAAAAATCTACACACTAACCACAAAAGCCAGTTATGCAGAAGTTGAATTATACAAATATCTTCAGTCAGAAATTGATCAAGCATGTCTTTAAGGTGCATTGATAATTATTAAGAGTTGGAATGTAAAAGTTGTATACAAATAGGAAAGATGATTTTTTTTAAATATTGTGTTGGTGATAGAAGCCAAACTTGAGACCACATAAGAGATTTTTGCAAGGCCAATGACTTCTTCATTTGCAAATACCTTTTTTCAAAACCAGAAAGGATGATTATATAGGTGGACTTCTCTAGATGGAATACAAAAAAATCAAATTGACTTCTGAGGGAAGAAATTATAGGACGTATTAATATCAGCTGCTAAAACCAGGTCAGGGGCTAACTATGGAAGACACAATCTATTGATCACGTGCAAATTTAAGTTAAAGGTGAAGAAACTAAAGAAGTGCACAAAAGTCAAAATACAATCTGGAGTATATCCCACCTGAATTTCAAGAATAGATTTGACACATGGACTACTAAAGATAGATAATTTGATGAGATATGGGAATACATCAAGAATATCATACACGAATAAAGCAAAAATACATTTAAAAGATAGAAAAGAAAGAAAACGTCAAGATGGATGGCAGGAAAGGCTCATAACTTGCAATTCTTATTCTTGTCTTGCTGCCTTCGAATTGGTTTCAACTCGTAATGATAGTGTGCACAAACGAACGAAACACTGCCTGGTCCTGTCTCTTCTTCATAACTGTCCTAATGTCGGAGCCTATTGTTGTAGTCACTGTGCCAATCCTTTGTTGTTGTTGAGGGCCTTCCTCTTCTGTACTGTGCCTCCACTTTGTGAAGCATGATGTCTTCCTCCAAGAACTGGTCTATCCTAATAATCTAAAAAAATGTCTACAGTACACTAGACAAAGTCTCACCATTCTGAACTTTAACGAGCATCCCTGCTTTCAATATTCATCACCCACAGAGATATTTTTTCTGTCTTACTTATTCAATATACACTTTCACATGCTTGGAGATTGAAGATACTGTGGCCTCAGTGGAACGTCCCTTAGTCTTCATGTTTGCACGTCAGTACTTTAAAGAGGTCTCATGCTGCAGATGGAGCTGATACAATGCATCTTTTGAGCACTTGACTTTTGCTTCCATTCATATTGGTTGTGGATCCAAGCAAGGTGAAATCCTTGACAAACTTTATCTTTTCCCTGTTTGTGATCATTTTACCTTTGGTCCAGTTGTGAAAACTTTGGTCTTCTTTACATTGAGGTATAATCCATACTAATGACTGCAATCCTTATCTTCATTAGCAAGTTCTTTAAGTCATCCTCACTCCCAATAAACAATCTTGTGTCATCGGCATATCACAAGTTGTTAATAAGGCTTTTTCCAATCTTTATTTTTCATATAAGACTCTGATTAGTTGCTCAGCATACAGATTAAATAAGTATTCTGAGAGGCTACAACTCTGATAGACATCTTTTCTGATTTTAAACCATGTAGTATTTGCTTGCTCTGTTCCCCCAGCTGCTTCTTATCCATGTCCCATGAGGACAAGGTAGTGTTCTGGAATTCCCACTCTTCTCAAAAGTCTTCATAGTTTGTCATGGTGTACACTAAAAGACTTTGCATTGTCAATGAAATATGAGTAATCATCACTGTTATCCTCTGCTTTCAGCCAAGATCCATTTGACATCTATCATTATAATCTCTTGTTCCATATCTTCTTCTGAATCCTGCTTGAGCCTTTGACAGTCAGCTCTCTGTCAATGTACTGCTGCAGTCATTTTTGGAAGATTTTTAGAAAATAAGTTACTTATATATTATAGCAATGCTATTTTTCTATAACTTGGACATTCTATTGCATCACCTTTCTCTGGCATGGGCATAAATATGACTCTGTTCCAGTCAATTGGCCACCTAGTTGTCATCCAAATTTCCTGGCATAGGCAAATGAGTGCTTCCAGTCTTTTGCCAGCTTGACATTTCAATTGGTGTTCCTCCAATTCCGGGAAACTTTGATTTTGCTAATCCTGTCAGTGTTGTTTGATCATTTTCCTTCAGTACCATTGGTTCTTATTCATATGGTGGTAACTTGTAATGATTAAGTGTTGACTAGGTCTTTTGGTGCATTAACTGGACATTATTTCCATCTTCTTTTGACATTTTACACATCATTCAATCAATACCTTACATATAGAATCTTTCAATATTGCAAGTCAGGCTTGAATTTTTATTCATTTATTTCAGTTTAAGACTTACTGAGAATATTCTTTTTTATTTACTAACTCTAGGTCTTGGCACATTTCATTCTAGTAGTTTACTTTGTCTTCTTGAGTTACCTTGTGAAGTTTCTGTTTAGTGTTGACTTCATTATTTCTTCCATTTGTTTTAGCTATTCTATGATGAAGCAAGTTTTACAGTCTTTCCTGACATCCAGTTGAATTTTTTTCTTTCTTCCTTGCCTTTTTAATGACTTTTTACTTTTTTAATAAATGATGTTCTTGATGTCTTCCCACAGCTCCTCGGGTCTTCATCCATTAATGTTCAATGTAGAAAATCCATTGGCCCCAGGTCATATTTGGCTTTCATGAACTTACCTGAATTTTCTTCAATTTTAATCAAACTTCTGTATGAGCAATTGCTGATGTGTTCCACTGTTGGTCCTTGGCCTGTTTTATTTGATGATATTGGAATTCTTCATCTTTTCCATATATATTGTCAATATGATTTCTATGTATTCCTTTGGAAGAAGTCCACTTCTATAGGGGTCTTTTGTATTGTTGGCAAAATGTATTTTTAATGAAGAGGTCATTGTTCTTGAAAAATTCTATTATGTGTGCTCTACCTTGATTTCTATTACCAACATCATATTTTTCAACAACTGCTCTTTCCACTTTATTCACAACATTTGATAACCATAGATAATAATTATCAATGTATTTTGATTGTATGTTTGATCAATTTCAGATTGTGAACATTGGTAGAATTATTAAATTTCTTCATAACTAGCTTTAGCAGATGGTTACATGAATTTTAATAATTGTATTGATTAGATTTCTTTGTATGCAGATAGATAGCATTCTATCACAGACAGTACTGTACTTCAACATAGATCTTACAATGTCCTTTCAGACTATTAATCTGATTCTATTCATCTTGATTGTGTAAACCATGATTTATTGACTCTAAATTCCAGTACCAGTCCAGTTCAGCTCACTCACTATCTTCATATGCTCATTTTTATTTTCTAATGACTTCCAATTTTCCTACTTTTCATGCTTCCTACATTTCAAGTTGTAACTATTAATTGATGTTTACACTGTTTTATCTCGTTTTGAGTCATATCCCATGAGCAAATGAAAGTCCAGAAGGCTTTACTCTACCTGAACCTTATATTCCAATCTAATTTGAAATGGTTCTCTTCCTCTGTCAAAGTATGAGTGGCTTCCAAATTAAGAGTTTCACCTTCTTGCACTCTTTGATAATGCTATACTTCTATTCATTAGGTTTTCAGTAACTATCAATATCTCCACAGTGTCTACAGAGTTTTCTGTGGCTACTTCATCTGAAGTGGATAGCCTATTACTTTTGTATAGTCTATTTTTAGTCTGGAATCTTATGCTGGTATTTGAAATACCCGTGACATTGTTTTCACTATCAAAGCAACACTCAAGCCACCATGAAACAACAAACTGACAGACAATTGGCCACAACATTGCTTCACTGCACTCTGACTGGCTCATCTCTTCCCCACAACCCTACCGTAAGGAGATGTCCAATTGTCCACAAATGGACCTTGGGTCCCCACCCTACACTCCTCTTCATTCATAGTGATGTTATTCTTGTTCCACCATGTTGCACCCATTTGTCTTCAGTAATCATCTTGGGAGGGTGGGCACACAATGATATGATTTTTGTTCTTTGATGCCTGCCTGATACCTGATTCCTTCCACACCTCATAATTGAACAGGCTGGTATGCTTCATCTAGAGTGGGCTTTGTCACTCCTGAGCTAGATGGCCACTTATCTACCTTTAAGCCTTTAACACACCAAGCACTATATCTTTTGATAGCCAAGTACCACCAACTTTCTTCACCACTCTTGCCCCCACCTATCCTCAGCGATCATATCAAGAAGGTGAGCAAACAGTGATATATTTTTTCCTGTTTGATGCCTGGTATCTGATCCGTTTGACACCTCATGACCACATGCTTATTCCATGTGGGCTTGGTTGCTTCTCAGCTAGATGGCTGCTTGTTTATCTTCAAACCTTTAAAACCCCAGACACTATATCTTTTGATAGCTGGGCACCATAGGATTTCTTCACCACATTTGTTTATGTACCCGTTTGTCTTCGGTGATCATATTGGGCAGGTGAGCACCATGGAATAGCAGTTTAATAGAACAAAGTGTTCTTGCATTGAGGGAGTACTTGAGTGGAGGTCCAAGGTCCATCTACCACCCTAGTACTACACTTATAAATATATGTACATAGATTTATTTCTTCATCATCATAAATAATTTTATTAACATATGTACCTACCTGTATTTAGACCTCTGTAAATGTCTGTTTCTTTCCAGTTCTTTCCTCTATTTCCTTCTACTTTCCTCTTTTCCCACTATCATGTTCAGCCTTCATTTGGGTTTCAGCACTTCCTCTCATTTATCTTACTCTTGTTCAAGCCCTACCCAGCCTGCCACACCCTCCTCACCCGATTCCAAACTACTTGTTGTTCCCCCATCCCTGAGCCTATCCACACCACCTCCTTTCTTCCTCCTCCCTCTCCCCCATGTCCCCCAGGAACTGTTGGTCCTGTCATTCTCTCCTCCCAACTGCCCATCCAGACATGCTCCTTTCTTAATTTGCTTCATTTTGGGGGGCTCAGACTGTGTTGCTTCTCCACCATGTGACCCCCAAAATGTCCCCTGTCGCCTGCTTCAGTATGGAGAGAGTGTGACATGTCCTATTGTCATTTTCCCACTGCCCTCTGTATCCCATTAGCATCATCCTCTGAGTATCATGGGGCCAGCATAGGGTTCAATCTCACTCTCTTTTTCTTCCTCCTTCCAGATCTGCCTCCATGTGGGTGTGGCATGGTGGCCCCTCCCCCCAACCACCTCTCTGCCACACCCACTTCCAGGGAGGGGGTCAGTCTGGCTCTGGTTGGGGCCAGCCCTGTAACTCTCTCTTTTCATGCATCCTTTCTTGTGACCACGCTGTCCTCATGGTTTGGTGCTTCATGGAAGGATCTGCATGCTCACTCCTGATTCTATGGAGACAAGAGCAGTAGTCTCCCCCAGGGTGGATTAGTGTGCTGCTCCCTCCGGTATCCTTCCACTTTCAAAGCCCCCTTTCCCCCTCCTCCCTCCATCCTTCTCCCATTACTTGTTGGACCAACATGTACCTCCTTGTGTTTGGTTCAACCTCCTCCCACTTCCCTATATCTCAACCCAAATGTTATGATATAGGTGGTTTCTTTTTTATACCTACCATGCTTATCACACTTACTTCAGGGGACTCTTGCTGTACTTCTCCTTTTGTGACTGGTTGATTTCACTTAGCATAATTTCCTCCAGCTCTTCCCATGAGAAGATTTGTTTCATGTCCTCATCAGTGTTTTTGACTGATGCAAAGTACTCCGTTGTGTACATGTGCCAGAGTTTTCTGATCCACTCATCTACCAATGGAATTTTAGATTGTTTCCAATTCTTTGCCATTGTGAATTGCACTGCAATAAAAATTGGAGTGCATACAACTGGTCATGGTTTATTTCTTGTCTCCTATGGGTACATACCCAGTAGAGGGATAGCTGGGTCATAAGGTAGCTCAATTTCCATTTCCATTAAGTATCACCAGATTGCTTTCCATAGAGGCTGTACATATCTATAGGACAACCAGCAATGTAGGAGAGTTCCTATTTTGCCACATCCCCTCCAACATTCATTGCTCTCTGGTTTCCTGATTTGGGCTAGCTTCACAGATGTTAGATGGTATCTCACAGCTGTTTTGATCTGTATTTCTCTGATGGTTAATGATTGGGAGCATTTTCTCATATGTTTATTGGCCACATGTGTCTCCTCCATAGAAAAACTTCTGTTCAGTTCCTTTACCCATTTTTTCAAATGGTTAACTGTTTTCCTCTTTTTGCAGACAAGGGGATTGTAGATTTTTGTAATAGACCATTTCTCTGTTGTGTTACTGCTAAAAACTCCTCTCCCAGTCTGTAGTTTGCCTTGATACACTCTTGGTAAAGTCTTTTGATGCACACAGGTGTTTTATCCTTAGTAAATTCCGTTTGTCAGTTTCAGATTCCCCCGTATGCGTGCCATCCTTTTGCTTAGCTTTGGTATTCTCGGGATCAAGGTTCTTAGGTTTTTCCTGATTCTTTTGCTAATGGTCCTGATAGTTTAAGGTTTAACTTTAGGTTCATGATACACCTTGAGTTTGTTCTTGTGTATGGGATGAGATAAACTTCATTTCATTTTTCTATATGTGGATTTCCATTGTTTCCAGCACTATTTGTTGAATAGGATGTTGCCTTCCTACTTGATTCTTTTGAGGCCCTTGACAAAAATCAGTTTTCAGTATGCTGATTGTTTTATTTCTGTGTTTTCTATTCTTTTCAATTGGCCTGTGCATCTTTCTTTATGCTAGAAGCACACTGTTTTGATCACTGTGGCTTTGTAGTGGGTGTGAAAGTCAGGAAAAGTGAGAACTCTATGTCCTTCTTCTTCAGGAGATCTCTGCTAACTGGGATTCTTCCCTCTTCATATGTAATTGGTGGTCATTTTTTTCCCAATTCTCTGAAGAGGTTGTTGGTATTTGAATGGAGACAGCATTAAACTTATAAAGTGCCCTGGTTAGGATAGATATCTTTGCTATTTTGAGTCTTCCAATCCATGACCATAAGATATTCCTCCATTTGTGGAGGTCGCTGTTGGTTTCCTGTAGTAAGGTCTTCTAATTTTCCTTGTATAGGTCTTTTGTTTTGGGGTTAGATATATCCCTAGATATTTCAATTTATTCTTGGTTATTGTGAATAGTACTGCTTTCATGATCTCTTCTTCCACAGTCTTGTCAGATGTATACAGCAAACCAATCAATCTTGCATCTTGCATCTTGCCACCCTTCCATATTCCTCTATTGCTGTCAGTACTCTGGTTGTGGAACTTTTGGGATTTTCAAAGTACAGAATCATATCATCTGTGAATAACAATAATTTCACCTCCTCCTCTCCCAGTTGTATACCTTTGATGTCTTTCCACAGTCTTATATTATTAGCTAGGACCTTCAGTGCAATATTGACTAGCAGTGGGGATAAGGGACATCCTTGTCTTGTCCTGTTTTTCAGTGGGATAGATTTAGATTTTTCTCCATTGACTATGGGGTTAGTTGTCAGCTTTTTATAGATAGCTTGTATTAACTTGAGGAACTACCCTTCCATTCCTATCCTTCTGAGCGTCTAAATTAGGAATGGGTGCTGGATATTGTTAAATGCATTTTGTGCATCTATAGATATTATCATGTGGTTATGGAACTTTGTCTTAATGCAGTGTAAAATGTTGATGGATTTTCAGTTGCTAAACCATATCTTCATCCCTGGTATGAATCCTCTCTGATCGTATTGGATTATGCATCTTGATACTTTTGTATGCTATTGGCCAATATCTGGTGGAAGATTTTTGCATCTATATTCACTGAAGATATCGGTCTATAGCTCTTAATTCCTGTGGAATCCTTTCCCTCTTTGGGTATCAAAGTTATACTGGCTTCTTAAAATGAGTTTGAGAGTTTGCCATCCTTTTCTACTCTCTGAAAAATTTTGTGAAGAATTGGTGCCAGCTCCTCCCTGAATGCTTCATAGAATTCTCCAGTGAAACCATCTGGCCTAGGAGCTATTTTTTGTTGGTAGCTTCTTGATAACCAAATCTATTTCTTCTTTTGCTATGGCTTTGTTTAGGTTCTTGACTTCTCTCTGGGAAGACATGTGCCCATGTCTTCCACATTGTTGAATTCATTAGAGTACAGACTTTTAGAGTTCTTTGTGACTATCATTTTAATCTCACTAGGTTCTGCTGTCATTAGCCTGATTCCATTCCTCATTCTGTTTATTGTTGCTTGCTCTTTCCTTTCTTTGGTTGGGTTTCCCAGCAGTCTGTCGATTCTGTTGATTCTTTCAAAGAACCAGCTTTTTGCAGCATCAATCTTCTGCATTGTTCTTTTGTCTTAACAGTGGTTCAACTCTGTCCTGATTTTTATTATCTCTTTTCTTTTGCTGTTGGAGGGATTTTTTCCCTTGACTCTGTTCTAATTGTTGAAAGTTTTGTGAGAATGTATTCATCATAAATTGCTCTTCCTTTTTCATATATACTCTTAATGTAATAAAGCTATCTCTGATGACTGCTTTCACCATATCCCTAACCCTAACCCTAACCCTAACCCATATGACATATTTTCATCAGCTTCTAGAAACATTTTGATCTCCTCTCTAATCAGGGTCAATACCCACCCATGTTGCAGAAGATTATTATTTATCCTCGAATTGTTTGTCCTTGTTTTCCTGGTCATCCTTTTTTTGATCTCCAGCTCTATGGAATGGTGATCAGAGAAGGATGTCTGTATAATCTCTATGTGTTTGCATTTACTCAGGCTTGACTTGGTATACTTTTGAGATTGTGCCGTGTGCACTTGAGACGAATGTATGTTTTATTTGCATTTGGATGGAAAGTTCTAAATTTGTCTTTCAGACCCAGTTGACTAATTGTAGTGTTTACTTCTGTACACTCAGCTTATCTTAAATTGAAAGAACTCAAGAAGAATCCAAGCCCTGGTTTTCCATATTGAAAGATTGTATGGAAAAAATATTTAAAGATACAGTAAGTATCAAAAGAAAATGGAAAGATTGCAAAGGGTCCTGCTACCAAAAGGTACATGGTGACATTCCACCATTTCAAGAGAAAACATATGATCAAGGATATCGGAAGGAAGAAGTCCAAGCTGTATTTAAGGCATTTGCCAGAAGCAATACTCCAAGAATTGATAGAATACTGATTGAAATGTTTCAACAAGCAGATGAAATACTGAAAGTACTCAGTGGCTTATGATGCAAAAATTTGAAGACAAATACTAGTCCAGTTGACTTAAAGAGGTCTTATTCCAAATAAAGGTAACCTAGCAGAATATGCACACTTTAAAACAATAACATTAATGTAATTTGCAAGTAAAATTTTGCTAAAGCACATCCAACAAATGTTGCAGCAGTACATTGACAGAGCTACCAGAGACTCAGGCTTAATTCAAAAGAGGAAACGGACTGGAACAAGGGATATGATTGTTGATATCACATGGATCTTTGCTAAAAGCAGAGAATACCAGAAATATACTGACTTGTGTTATTCACTATGCCAAAATATTGTGGACCATGACAAACTATTGATAGTGTTGAGAAAAATAGGAATCCCAGAATATGACATTGTGCTCCTGGCGAACCTGTTGATGGATCAAGAGGCAGTTGTATAAACAAAGCAAGTACTTAATACTGTAAGGTTTAAAATCAGAAAGTGTGTGCATCAGAGTTGTATCTTTCCTCCATACTTATTCAATCATGTATTAAGCAAATAAGAAAGCTGAATTATATAAAGAATAATTCTGCATCATGATTGGAGGAAGGGTTCTTAAGCTGTCATATGCAAATGACATCACCTTTCTTGTTGAAAGTGAAGAGGACATGAAGCATTTGCTGATGAAGATCAAGAATTGTAGCCTTAATTATGGATGACCACTCAATGTAAAGGATACCTAAACCCTCACAATCGAACCAATAGGTACCATCACAATAATTTGAGAAAATATAAAAGAGTTTAAGAATTTCGTCTTGCTTGGATTGTCAATCAATGCTCATGGGAGTAGCAGTCAAGAGATCAATGATGTATTGCATTGTGTAAATCTGAATAAGACATTGTTAAAGATGTTACTTTGAGGACTAAGTTGTACCTGATCCACACATAGTACTTTTTCTTTGTTTTTGGCATCACTGCCCTCTGGTGGTCATGGGAGCTACCCAGCACTTGCTGGATTTGAACCACCAGTCTCCCAGGCCACAGTCCCACACTCAACCACTTATGCCACTGGGGCTCAGCGCATAGTACTTTTCAATGCATGTGAAAGTTGGAGATTGAATAAGGAAGACTGGAGAAAATTCAATGAATTTGAATTATGATGTTGATTGTGAAGACTATTGAAAGTATCGTGGACTGACCAATGTCTAAATAGACCTACCTTGGAAGAAGTACAGCCACAATCCTCAGAACAAGGAGCTAGACTTCATTTTACATACTTTGGACATGTTGTCAAAAGAGAGCAGTCCCTGGAGAAGAATATTATGCATAATAAGATAAAAGGGAAGTGCAAAAGAGGAAGGCCCTCAACAAAATGGTAGAGTGGCTGCAACAATAGCCACAATCACGAGAACAGTTGTGATTATGGCTTGGGACAGTGCTGTGTTTCTTTTGTTGTACATATAGTCTCTATGAATCAAAACTTATTGGTATCTAACAATAACAACAACATGTTATTTATATTCCCAAGTTATTGTTGAGGAAATACCATACCACTTTCCATAGTGGTTGATTATTTTCTAGTCTCACGAGCGATGAATGGAAGTTCCAGTTTCATATATGTGCACTTTCCCTAGAATTTGTTGTTTTGGGGTGTTTTTTTTTAGCTTTTTGAACCCCGCTATTATTGTTGGTGTGAGATAATATCTCATTTTTTTTATTTCAATCTCACTAAGTGGCAAATGTCAGGGAATTTCTAATCATAGTTAATTAGACTTTGAGAGGAGTTGAAATTGACTCGCATTGGACATTTAAGTCAGAAAATCATATTGTTCACTATCAAAGAATAACAAATCTAAGAGGAATCATGTAGCATTGATTGTCAAAAAGATTTCAACATCTGTCTTGAAGTGCAATGCTATCTCTGTGTGATATTGTATGTAATTTCATGTCAACTTAATGATATAAAAAAGTGGAAGGGTAGTCTTCAATCTTTCAATAAGGTCACAGCCTGATGATGTCTCCTAGTGGACATGGCCTTCTCATAAAGTAGGCCCTGGGGGAACCTCCACCATCTCTCCCTGACTTAGCCTTCCAACTGGTGAACCACTCTGATTGCTGCCAGAGCCACTGCCATTGAATTCATATGACTTTGCAACCACTTGCCTGTGATATTCCTATATTCTGCATCATTGTAAGTGGCTTTATGAGTCTAAAGAGGGATTTTGGGACTAGTATCAGACTTGTGGATTTGAGTTGTACTGGGGTGGGATATTTTTTAGATATATAATTACTTCTTGATATAAAGCTCTTTCTTACGCATGTTTGAGAGTCACTGGATTTGTTTCTCTAGTCAACTTGACCTAACACACTCTAGTAAGATATCTGCACATCTACAAAAAAGTCCAATTAATGCAACTGCTATTCAAATTTACATAGAACCACTCTACCAACTTCTTCAATCTGAAGTTGATTCAACATGCAATCAAAAAACATTGATAGTTATTGGTGATTGGAATGCAAGAACTGGAACTGAAGAGGAAGGAATAGTAGATGGAAAATATGGTCTTGGTTATAGAAATGAAACATACCATCATATGAGCAGATTTTGCAAGACAAAAATTTATTAAAGCAGAAAATGACAGAAATATTTCATTACAAATACCAATTACAATAATATGAGTGACTCCTCACAAGATTGAATATTCAGGAATCAAATTGCATATTTTTTAAAAAGAAATTATGGAGAAGCTCAATATCATCAACAAAAATGAAGCCAGGTGCCAACTGTGAAACAGACTATCAATTCCTCATATGAAAGCTCAGATTGAACTTGAAGATAGCTAAAATAATTCTATGAGTGCCAAAATATGAGCATAAGCATGTTCCAATTAAAATTTGATCATAATAAGAACAGATTTGATATGTTGGACACTAAAGACAGAAGAACTGCAGAGCTGTGAGGTGACATCGAGAACATCCTACATTAAGAAAGAAAAAGGAATTCAAAATACAGGAAAGAAAGACAAAAGTGGACATCAGAAGAGACTCTGAAGAAGGGTCTGGAATGCAATGAAGCTAAAGTGAAATGGAGAAATTAATGAAGTGAAAGCCCTAAAAATAATTTTCAAAGATCAACTCAAGAAGACAATATAAAGTATTAGAATGAAAAATGTAAAGACATAGAATTAGAATGATAAATATTAATAATAGCAACATATTCAGCACATCTTAAGGTGAAAGACCTAAAGGATATATTCAAACCTTGAGGTGAAATACTGAAAAATTATATGGCATATACTGAAGATACAGCAGGCATAAAAAGAGACGATGGGGTGGCCTGGAGGAAGAAAAAACAAAGAGAAGGTGGGAGAAATATACAGAGTCAGTGCACCCAAAATAATTTATAGATGTTCAGTCAAGAGGTAGGATGTGATCACGAACCAAAGGTATGAAAGAAAGAAAATTATGCTGTAAGGAAGGCATTAGTGAAAAGCAAGTCTCCAGGAATTGATGAAATATCGATTGAAAGAAATTTGGAAGGTGCTACCTAGCCAACCTGGACAAAATCCATGTTGTGTCCATTCAAAAGAAAGATGACCTAGCATAATGTGGAAGTTATTGAGTAAGATCACTAATAACACATGCAAGTAAAATTTTGTTGAAGATAACTTTAAAATTTTTGTATCAATACCTAGACTATGAGCTGCCAGAAATTCAAGCTGGTTTCTGAAAAGAATGTGGAATAAGGAATTTCATTGCTACCATCAGTTTCATCTTGGCTGAAAGCAGAAAATACAGAAAGGTTTGCTTATGTTTTATTGATCATGAAAAGGGTTTAGGTGGTATAGATCATAAACTAGGGATAACACTCTAAAGAATGAGAGTGAGAACACTGATATACTCAGGTAGAACCTGCACATAGTCCAAGAGGTAGTTGTTTGAATGGTACAAGGAAAACAGTCATTTAAGATCAAGTAACGTGTGTCTTAGGGTTTTATCCTTCCACCAGACTTACTTACTCTGTATGCTGAGCAAATGATTCAACAAGTTGGACTATATGAAAAAGAATATACAATCCAGTTTGGAGGAAGTTTCATTAAGAACCTGCAATGTGAAGATGATGCAAACTTACTTGCTGAAATCAAGAAGAACTTGGTGTACTTGCTGATGAAAATTAAAGACTAGAGATCTCAGTATTTTGAGAGAAAGAAACTCCCAGGACCATTTGGAATAGTACCTCCATGTTCTCTGTCTCAATTAACAGATGCTGCTGAGACTCCATGCCCCAGAGATACAGAAGAGCAGCAACAAAACTAAGAATGGGACATAAGGAGGATCCCAATTGAGTTCTTTCTTTTACTGATGAATTGGGGGGGGGGTGTTTATCAAATTACGTGATTCAGGTGTGATTGTCAACAGAATTCACTGTGACAGTAAAAATTCAATTGTAGACTATGTAACTGAAAGAATTGGAAAGTTAGTTTTTTATCCATGAATCAATGACTAGAAGAGTCAGAGGATGATCTGTATGGAATAAAATTTCTTAACAGCTTTTCTACCCAAGTCTTGCAACTCCTATCAAAATGATTGGGTGACGACATGAAGAGGTCATGTTGGATTGGCCATTGTCATTACTACCCCTCTAGGTATAATTAAGAGCCGTGTTTGAAGCAGCAGCAGAGAGAGAAACCAGAAAGACTATTTGAAAGATTGTCTGGGGTCTTAAAGGGTTGAAAGGAAACAAGCGGCCATCCAGCTCAGAGGCAACAGAGCCCACATGGAAGAAGCACACCAGTCTGTGGGACCAAGAGGTGTCAAAGGGATTAGGTATCAGGTTTCAAGAACTAATAATCATAGCATTGTATGCTCACTTTTCTGATATGATCGCTGCATAAGCACATGTGAGGAAGACAGCTGATGGTGACCGGCTATCAAAAGAAATAGTGTCTGGGGTCTGAAAGACTTGAAAGTAAACAAGTGGCCATCCAGCTCAGAAGCAACAAAACCCACATGGAATAAGCACACCAGCCTGAGGTGTCAGAGGGATCCAGTATCAGGCATCAAAGAACTAAAAATTTTATCATTACAAATGAGGGGGGGTGCAGATTGGGGACCCTAAGCCCATCAGTAAGTGAAGCAACATCCTCTTACAAAGGGGTTGCAGGGAGGAGATGAGCCAGTTAAGGTACAGTGTAGTAATAATGAAATATACAACTTTCCTCTGGTTCTCAAATGCTTCCTCCCACCCACTATCCTGATCCCAATTCTACCAGACAGATGCAGCTAGACCAGGGGATATACACAGGAGTCGAAAACATAGGGAATTTAAAATAGATGACTCCTCAGGACTAGTGGTGGGAGTGGTGATACTGGGAGGGTGGAGGGAGGGTGGAATAGAAAGGGGAAACTGATATCAGGGATCTCCATATAACCTCCTCTCTGGGGTACGGACAATGGGGAAGTGACTAAAGGGACACATTGGACAGTGTACGATATAAAAAATTAATAACAATCTGTAAATTATTAAGGATTCATGGGGAAGGAGGAGTGGAGAGGGAAGCGAAATAATGGGAGCTGGTTACTGGGGGCCTAAGTGGAGGGAGGATGTTTTGAGAGTGATGATGGCAACAAGTGTGCAAATGTGGCCTGCATACAATTGATGTATGATGGATCATGATGAGAGTTGCATGAGCCCCAAATATGATGATTTATTTTTAAAAAAAGGAGGGGGAAGGAGGAGCTTATACTAAGGGCTCAAGTAGAACATATTTGGAAATGAAGATGGCAACGTGTGTACAAATATCCTTGATACAAATGATGTATAGAATGCTATAAAAGCTGTTAGAGGCTGAGCCCTGGTGGCGTAGTGGTTGTGTGCGGGACTGTGGCCCTCAGGGTTGATGGTTTCAA